>JAUCBJ010003188.1:0-46597 GCA_032718475.1 Nemertoderma westbladi
CGTTCCGGGGCAATGTCTCCATTGGTCCATTGTCGTGCGACTAAGTATGATGGCTACCCTGTTGGTAACGAAGACGCTGAACTGACAGACTTCATTGGTTATATACTCTAACACGAGTAAAGCGTCGGTCCAATAGACAGTTTTCTCTAATGGGTAGTCAATCTGTTCGGTTACATTCCGGCCGATGGCTGTAGCGTATAGAGCCGCTTTTAACTCCGCTCGAGGAACTTTCAACTTGTTGTTGATTAATGCCTTAGAAGTAACCAAGGCAACTTTGATTCCATCCGGAGTTTCCACTCTTAGATAGGCTACTATACCTATTCCCATATCGCTGGCGTCTCCAAACACATGGAGTTGATAGGAATACGTAGGGAGAACATGACCAAAATATGAACGGGAAATTATAAAATCCTCGATAGCCGGCAGAGAATCTTCCCATTTCATCCACTTCTTCAATAATTCTCCCTTAAGTGGATCGTCCCATGAGTGGTTTTCAAGCCACATTTGTTGTACCAAACTACGAGCAATCAATATAACTGGGCTAATAAATCCCAATGGATCGAAATAAGTGCTCAGTATACTTAAGCAAATCCGTTTGGTTCGAACTGGATTATCTCGCTGTTTTAGCTGGAAAAACAGAATATCTCGCTCTGTGTCCCATTTCAAGCCGAGTGTCTTGGTTTCTGGCAGATCATCTTTGATCAAATCTAGATCTTTCGCCCCTCGATCTTCCGCAGGGATCGACTCCAGAAACTCACGGGAGTTGCTGGTGAATTTCGTTAATCGAAACCCACCTCTTTTTAAGCACTCTACCGTTCCTTTAGCGACCTCAATGGCTTCCTCAACTGATGGAAGGGACTTCAGATTGTCGTCCATGTATATGTCTCTCTTGATATTGTCGATCACTTCCTTAGAGAAGGCCTCTCGGTTGTCCTCTGCAGTGGTACGCACTACTGAACAGGCGTTGGAAGGGCTTGAGATTATCCCAAAGGCCTGGATGGTCATCCAGTACTCCACCGGTTTCTGGTTGAGGTCTCCTTCGGGCCACCACAGAAATCGTAGACTATCTCGATCCCTATCTAGCACCTTGACTTGTAAGAACATGCCTTCTATATCGGAGGCGAAAGCAATCTGGTATTGTCTCAATCTTAAAAGAATTCCCAACAAAGATTGAAGTAAGTTGGGTCCGGGTAACAATTCAGAGTTAAGGGATTGACCCATGTAAAGAGCGGAGCCATCAAACACTACTCTCACTTCATGTGGTTTACCGGGTTTAGGAACGTAATGGTGGGTTAAGTAATACGTTCTTTCAGTCACAGGTGTTTCTTCCGGTACTCTCTCCGCGTATCCCTTACTAATAAATTTTTCCAGCTGTGTTTGATACATTGCTTTAGCTGAAGAATTAGCCGTAAGGCGTCGATGGAGTTGCGCGATTCTTTTTTCCGCCAAAGGTCTGTTATTGATGAACTTCGGTTCTCTCTTGCGAAAAGGTAAACCGACTTCATACCTACCTTGATCTTTGAGGAAACGTGTAGTTGTCTCTTGGATCTGCTTGGCCCTTTCCTCTTCCACTGACAAGGCTTTATCGTAGGAATTGGGCTCTACCGCCTCTTGCGTAAAGAATCGTACGGCATGTTCATCTCGAGTCTTGGCATTACAACGCTCAATGACATCATTTAGCTCGTCGTTATAAGCTTCTCGTTCAGATGGATAAAGAAGTTGACATAAGTTCACTTGGTTTTGCCAAGCCTCGTTTTCCTTAAGGAGGTCGATGGTATTCTCCTCATCAAAAAGCTGGTGAACGTCGTCGTTATCTGAGGAGTATGGAGTTCCCTCAGTTAAATCGTCTCCCTCACTAGTATCATCTTCCCATTCACTCACCTGGTAGACGCGCTCTTGCGGTAGTCTTTCTCTGAGTGTTCTACGGGAAGGGCCAGTAAAGTACCAACCTACTCTAGTTCTTACCGCATAGGTCTGTAGTGGCTGCGGTTGAGCAGGCCGTTTCTCTAATGTCTCCAGCGCCTCATGCGCGTTTTGGCCGATGAGTATTTGCACTCCAGGATAATCAGTCTGGAATCGAGGTATGTTAAGATGTTGGATGCTCTCATCCTCGTCCCAATTATAAAGGTCTGCTTGAGTAGTAGCGAAGTTCTTTATAGCCACCATTTTCACTGACCTTATGCTATGTTCTCCTAGTTCGTCCTGGGGGGTGGACAATGCTCCTACATAATAATCCGCTGTTATTGTAGATTTCCAAACTTGCATAATGCCGGACATGTTGAGCTTAGTTTGGAACTTGGGTTGTCCAGCAAATATATCTTCGGCTAGCTCTTTGTCGATGAATGTTCCTGTACTACCGGAGTCAAGGAGGGCGTTCACTACATAACTCATCTTAGGTCCGTGAACCCTTACTTGCACCACAGGAAACTCTCTGATCCCTACATTGGAAGATGGCTCTTTCCAAGATGGTTGTCGTTCAGAAGTGGTTAGAGTGAAGTCGCTGTCTGTATCCTTTTCATATGTGAGTGTTCGATACACTGCGGTATTTATCATATAACAGGATTCGTTTTCGTCGGAGAACTCGTCCGTATAGAATCCTTCCATCTCAGATTGATCAGTGTCGTTCACATCACTGAATTGGACATGTAGTTCGGAATCACTTACCTGATTAGGACTATTTCGATCGAATTCAGAGTGCAACAAGATATGATGTTTCGCACCACACTTTGCACACCTGATGTCTGAGTAACAGGTTCGCCGTTGATGTCCTTGTCTGAGGCAATTATAACACAACCGCTTGTCCCACATGACTTCACGTCTCTCAGTTAATGATTTCTTTAGAAATTCATCACACATATTCAAGCGATGGGTCCCATCACATAGCGCACATTTTGGTTTGATGTTACTCACCTTAATCTGAGTCACATTGTGTACACTTGCCCTTTCTTCGGGCTTTCTCACCGGAATTCTCTTGGGAGACGTGGGAGGAGTTTTTCTTACCTGTTCTCTCCTGTCATTTGCTCGAGACTTGAATTTACTTACCTGATCTTTAGGCATTTTATTGACATAATAAGATCTATCAGTGTCTTTCCCGCCATCTTCTCCTTGAGAAGTCTGGCTTTCGCCGTCGTCTGTATAACACACTGGTGTTACCTTTCTCCTAGAGACGGGTTTTTCACTTACCTTGTTTTCCGGTGTCTTCTCTCTGGACAGTTTCAGGAGCTGTAATTTCACTTCTCCATCTAGGAATGACATGAGATCAGCCATGGTAGGGTCTCGTCGTTGTTGTTCCATCATATATAACACTTTCTTATCCCAGCGTGTACCTACTCCACCCTTCGGTAAAGTAGAAGCCACTGCTCTAATAACCATAGCATTCTGATACTCCTGAGACTTACCTAGCCAATCTAATTGTCTACAGATCTCCTGAATCTCATCGGAAAACTCGATAATTCCGCTGCTAATAAACTTTCGGGGCGCTACCAACTTTGCATACAAATACCCAGCGATGTTATTCCTATTACCATACCTGATGTTTAGTGTATCCCAAACTTGTCTTAATCCGTCTGGATGTCCAATAAACCTTAACGCCATTAACTTGGGAGATCCTTCCAAGCACTCGATGAGGAATCTAAGTTTCTCTCCATTAGATAGTACAGAGTTCTGTATGTTATCTTTGTAATATTCATTAAAAGGTAACCATTTCATCTCATCTCCATTGAACTTGACGATCTCTCCCACCTTCACCGCTTGCCGGGCTTCGGTTCTAGCCATTTGACGCGTAAAACTTTCTTAGGCCATCGTGTTATTTAATATCGAGTTATCGGTATATAAATTTCTCGGATTATGATCCATTCTATATGGAATATCATTATCAACAGGTCTATAATTACCCTTAATAGGGTTCACTATAGGAGTTTCTACTTCGCTAGCAGTATAGATGCGTGTAGGCTCCACACCTTGCGCATGCGATACTTCAGACCTAACAGGTTGACACATTGTTACAGAGGGTGGTGGTATACCCTTTTGGGTATTTACTAATTTATCGCGTTCTAGCGCGATACTTTGCTGCACTTCTTGCAACTCAAGCCTACTTTCCCTTACTGTGCCCTTGAATTGCTGAACCGTCTCCTGCATCTGCCCGAGCAAGAGATCCATCCCCCGCCGTCTCTCGTCCACCCATTCGACCGCCGAAGCGGGAGTCGCCAACGTTGTAGCGGGCGGACGAGGGACAACGGGCGACAAATCAGGAATATTTCGCTCGGGGTCCAGGACCTGAACTGTCTCCTGGGCAGTTCTACTGGGCACAGTTAGCTTAGTGCTATGCAGAGGGAATTTAGAGGTAGCTTCAGGGAGCACAGGTGTATCTATCACCGAAGGGGTGATTTCAAGAACAGGCCTAATTATTTCAGGCTCATCTACTATAGTAGGGAGTCTTTCTATTTTAATTATTTGGTCTGTGGGCTCTGTACTACCTAAGTTGGTGTTATTTAGTTGCCTTCTAACAGCTGGAGGCAAATCAGGCAATTTCTGACGGTGGAATGTTCTTTTACGTCTGCTTAGACGAGATCTATTTCCTTTGCCTTCAGTATCGGTGGTATCGCCTTCCTCAGATGATGTATATCCCTGTCTTTTGGGAGTAGATCGATTCATCATCTGCATATTACTAGCTGTTAACTGTTTATTTATGCAGTCTTGATTCTCCTGAATGTTTTCCAATTCTAATTGGATGGTTTCTTCAGCCGCTCTCCGTTCTGCTTCTGCCACCGCCTCTGCCGCTTTTCTTTCCGCTTCGGCCGCTGCCATTGCCGCCTTTCTTTCTGCTTCGGCCACTGCCATTGCCGCCTTTCTTTCTGCTTCTGCCGCTTTGGCCTCTGCCGCTGCCTTTGCCGCTGCCGCTGCCGCTTTTCTTTCAGCTTCGGCCGCTTTTGCCTCTGCCGCTGCCTGCTGCCGCTTTTCTTTCTGCTTCTGCAGCTACCACTGCTGCTTTCTTTCTGTCTTCTATGCGTTTTTTCTTTACTTGTTCTTCTTGGACTCGTGTCAGGCGGAGTTGTTCATCAAATTTAGCCTGATTCGCAGCCCTCATTTCCACATCGATGGCATCCAACACAAGCTTGGTTCCTTCACTATTAGGGCTAAGTCCCTCTAACCTTCTCCTCAACTCGTCATCACCTAAAAAACGTTGATAGTCTGACAGATAGATGTCAATGGCATCCCTCTTATGCGGTTTCTCTGCCGTCGCTTCACTTTCCACTTGGGAGAAAGTAGCGTCTGTTGATTCTCTATGGGTTGAGCGCTCCTCCAGCTGAGCTTTCCACTGAGCTGTTCCTTGAACCTGGAGACTCACCCTTTGAAACCAGGTCTTTACGGCAACTTGCAACGACGTGTCTTGCCTTCGTTTAGAAGCCTCCTCAAAGGCCGATAATATTAGCCTGATTCGTAGAATTCTTTCTCTAACTTGATAAAACAGTTGTCCCTGCTCTTGAGGTCCTTGTGGTTGTTGAAACAGTTGTCCTTTTACTCGCTCCATAGAGCTGAAGAATCCCTGTGCGTATCCGGCTGCGGACCTCTTCCACACAGCTGGATCGATGGTTTCCTTGGCTACTCCCATCCGGTGTATGTCTTCCCAGGCAGCTTCTGATAAATCAAATGGGAGTCCGGGTCCGGGGAAGTTCCATTGCGACTCGACCATGGACTTCAGTTCTTCCCTTGTGTATCCAGCATAACTATCTCTAGTTGAACGCTGGCTTCTCGCCCAATCGATCTGGTGTTCTTCCACAGCGATCAATAACCTAGTGAGTACGGCTGCAGGAAGGATGAGAAGGGGATCCGAATAAACCGCATCCATCATCTTTGCTCCGCGTTCTGGTGTCAGTTCTACAGTATCCTCACTACTGGAGCTGTTGGGCCGTTGAGAAGTAAGTTCTTGGCTCGCGGGTTGTTGCTGTTCTGCTGCTTCTTGGTCCCGCTTGACCTGAGCTCGAGTGCCTATGATAGACCTACGATGTTGGACCAGCCTAGGTTCTTTTATTACTACTGGAGGGATGACCTTCCTCACAGTGGGAGGTGAACTGAACTTACGACTAGACGGTTCTACGACTCTATCTGAGTCGCAGATAGTTACATCTAATAAACTGTCTGACAGGTTCTGCTTAGTATCAGACATGTTTATGTGTACAGTTGAATGTCTACTGCTGTATTACAGTCTGAGCAAGTCTAGTAACTCAGTATTAACTGATAGCCTAGTAATTAATTACCGGTACTGCTACTCAGTGTAGCGTTATATATATAATATATTAGAATACCGGTATGCTTATAGTATATATAACTATTATTACAGACTAGGTTTATCACAGAATACCGGTATAATTTTAGCACAAATATATATAAATATATAATAGGCCTATCGGGAATACCGGTATACAGCTTACAGTTTGTAGTATATATAATTCTGGAATAGAATTAATTACAAGTACCGGTATAATTTCAGCCTAGATTTATAGAAATAAAGATAATAGGCCTATCGTAAATACCGGTATATCAATTATTTTAAATAATTGAATTTCTGAATTTTAGGGTTACTTGGTTACTTTACTTACTTTATTACCGTTATTTGAGCAGTAATCCAACTGATATTGAGACCTAATGGTTGTAGGGTAGGCCTACTATTTATAAATCGTTAGATTTGATTTATAATATATATATACCCGTTTTAATGGGTTTTGTCAATGTTTGAAATAAATGTTATTATTTCTGGGGAGTAATCACTACACAAAGCGGTGCGCTTTCAGTGAAGTGTTACTTATAGGACACTAAAACAAATAATACTAATTTACCTAAGTTACTTAATACTACAAATTACGTACAATTCGGGTGAGATTACAATCTCTAAATAAACACAAAAATTTACAAAAACACAAAATACGAATTTTCAGGGTAATTTTACAAGAAGTCTACAAACCAGCCTAACAAAGGGTTAGAAATCTGGTTATTACAACGGACAGGGTACTACGGTATTTGAAAATAATAAGTAGTAGTAAATACACTGCGTTGTCCAGATAGGAAATACCACCGCCTGACGACCTATAGCCGTATCGCTATAGGTACTACGTTATGTATCACGGAGTGTTCCTACCTAGAAGTTAATAGAGCTAATCGAACGTGCCTATCAACCACTTTACAATACAAATATAATGCCTACACTAATTACTTTCGGAAAGCACTGTACACTAAACCCTAAATTAGGTACGAGTACTTGTACAACAGATAATCAGTAGTTAAATATACTTGAACAGCTAAAAGAACCACGGCATCTGCTGGAGTGACCGGTGCACAAAATCACCAGTCTTTACCTACGCCAAGCAGCCCGTGTAGTACCGGGGTTAATTTAACTATAGCGGTATGTATAACAAACACAATTATTGTAGGAACAAACTTGGGGAATGAATGTTGCGAATAATCGCATAAACTCTGAATAATAAATATTACGCTACGCGTACAGACCATTCAAACAAAATGCAGACCAAACACTGACAGACTACTATCAAGCCTAAACAAACTACGGTATATGCAGACTCCGAAATGATTAGGTAGTATGCGTTCTAACCCAGTAGTACGACTTATTCTTTAGTTGGGGGTTTACCTTACAGCATTGGCTGCCCCTACTTCCTAACCGTTCTTTATCGGACAAGTGATCTACACACACTGCAATCCGTTCAGACTTAACAGCAATCAGACAACAGCTCAGCCTACAAATTGTCTGTACAATATGATCAGGCTTACACGCCTTCTGTTCAATACTGGCCTACAAATAAATAAAACTGACAGAAATAAGTAAGCTCCAAAAGAAACAAGGGGTGTACAGTCCCTAATCTCTTAAACAGCCTACCGGTATACAACAATCAAATCGAATAATACTAATGTACTTATACGGGAAGTACCGGTTAGGACAGTTAGGCCTACAGACCTACAGAAGTACCGGTTCTGGCAGTTGGACCTACGGACCTACGGCAGTACCGGTTCTGACAGTTGGGCCTACTGACCTACAGATGTACCGTTCAGGTTTACCGGTTGACCGGTACTTTCAACTTTATTGCTTACTGCAATAAAGAAGCAATATCCGTTATTGTTCGCGCTTTCAGACCTTTGGCAGTTTAACCCGCCAAATTAGGATGTCTTTTAGATAATAAATCACTTTTAGCCTATGACAAGTATTTGATTCACTACACTAGTCGAAACCAATCTGTGCGCGATCATTCACCCGCTGGATATACCCGGGAGATTGGGTTCGACGGCTTAATCTTATTGCTATGTAAGCCTAATGTATTATTCGACTGACAGTATTATATAATCTCTGACAATATTATTCACCTTCGGGGAATATTAACAGTTCCTTTAGGACGTGGCGCTCTATCTATATAAACAGAGTTATGACTTAAACTACTCACAACGATATGGCTTAGTTATAATTCACATATATGGCGCATTCTTTAGGAAATGCTTCGTTATCAGTCTCACTCATACACAATGCTGCACAATACTGCACACTGATCTGCCGATCTTCACTGATTTTAGTTATATATAAAAGGAACACGGACCGACTCATGTAGGGTCTATCAAATAACATTAGATTCACTTCAAACCACTTTAACATAAGTCACAATCGTTATATGTAACCTTTCTCTCTTACCTTCGGTATATCAAGAATATTGGGTTTCGGGGTTATTTATCGTTATTCCAAATATAATAATTCATCAACCATATTATGAAGAACTGACAGTAAATAGCAGTATAACAATAGAAAGACCAAACATCAGTTTGATAAATCAGTTTGGTTTGTTTTGTTATGATAACCAGTTTGATAACGGATATATGTCCTTATAATTAAGCCTACTAGTGTTAGGCTAAAACAGAAAAGCACAAATATTTCCAAGCCGTTCTCTCCTGGCTCAGGACAGAAAGGCCAACAACACTGAAAACTGATAAGAATAACCTTATTTACAAAGGCTTCCACCCAACACAGAGAAAGAGCATACAGATAGGAAAATTCAGTTCAGTAGATCTGTGATAGGTCGAAATCAAAATCAACTCAAATCCTATTGGCAGATACTTTCCCAAGCTGGTTGGACAATCAAACGTAGCCCAGATCCCTTCGCACAGCGAATCAGCCAATCAGCCGGTAGCTTGCGCTATTCGAGTTATAGATCCCTTTTTAGAGTATTCCAGCGCCTGGGGGGAACTGGTTAGCAAGGCAAACGAATCAGTTATCCCACAAAAGCTTTTACACATTTGTCCAACAAAACTATTAGGATTGAGATCAGCGGGTTGCTAGGAGACTAAATCAGCTGGGTTTCAGGGAAATTACGAAATCACAGCAATACCATTTTAGCCTGTCTGCCTGTACCGGTATTGTACTGCTGTACTCAACCGCTGAATCTGGAATCCAAGAATCTGGTATCCTGCATTAGGCCTAATTATTACACTACTACCGGACCGGTAGCAACTGCCAACTACAGAACTACTGCAGTACTGGTAGGCCTACTGAACTAGCATAGCACTACCACACCACCACACTCCTGTCAGCCACCAGCCTGTTTACGGTTTAATATGTTAATTAACGACTACTGGTTCCGGTAGTTATTATTGGTAGGACCGACACAACAGTACTCTGTCTGTTTAACTGAGCCTCGTGCTGCGCGAAGGCCCCACGAACGTGTCCTTAGTAACGAACCTGCTGTATGTCATGGACAGGAAGATTATTAGTTCTTCCGCTGTTCGCGGGTGCATTAGCAGTGGTTGGCGGATGTTAGTCGGAAGACTACTGCAGTACTGGAGATCCAACGCTGGCGGTTGAGACTGCATTTAGAATGGCTTGAGGTATTGAACTTTCGATCCCCGGATTATTACATATCCGGCAAAGAATTACTCACTCGAGATCCAAAATAAGAACGTTGGTGATTTCGGTTCCCATTTAACAATGACTGTTTCAAATTTCGTACAATATCATTAAGATTGAATTGTATGTCTTAAAATGGGGAGGGGGGGGGGGGGGGGTCACTTAATGTCAAATCACATAATTACGGCACTATACTCCAGGACATGCTGTAAAAATTAAGTTAGACTTGAATTAATCTCAACCTTTAAGCTAAATCTTTACCTTTAATTAATTATACCCCATAGTATATGTTGTGTAATTATTTATGATATGGCGTTTGAGTGAACAAATACACAACTGCACAAATAATTTGATGCAATGATGACACTTGCATGACCACATAGTAAAATTATTCATTTTAATAACCTCAGCTACTGGGCACATGTGCGTTCCTTTTCTACATCGCGGTACCATGGAGATTGCTTCAACTACTTTTATGTCAATCTCATTTGATTTTTTCAACATTTCAATAAGGTCGTTGTGGAAATGTTTGGTGCATTCGAGGCACTTGGAATTCATGAAGTTGGCAGCTGTTATTGGTGAGACACCCGCCTTTCTGTTTTTGGAACAACAATTTTTGTCTCCCCGACAACCGGTACTGGTGAACCCGTCAAAGAGAGACTCCGTGTTCATTTCCGCTTGAATGAACTCATTTGGAGGTTCATCTTTGTATAATAGTGTTGGCATAAAAATATCATCTGGTAAAAATTTACTGTCATTACCACGTTGCTTAGCTGCAGTACTCATACCATTTAATTCGCTTTCGTGCGACAACTGACGTAAAATTGGTAGAATATGTTTCTGTGGATTTACGTTTGATTTACTTTGCAGCCCTCTTTCTGATGCTTGTTCCTGTTCGACTGTCGTGACTTCGACCTTTCTCTTAAAGTCCTTAACATCCTGCACAATTATCTCATGTTCTTTGTAGACTTTGTCAAGGGATTCATTGTAGGAAATTTCTAAACGATTAATCTTGTGAGCATTTGAACTCCATTCTTCATATCCATTTTTCATTCGATGTAACTTCGCTCTATCTCTCGGATGTGCCAGAGGATTACTCTCTATGTCCAATGTATTGTAATATGTTAAAACTTCATTTGCTTTATTAAGCCATTCTGAATATATTCTCTGTTGTTTTATCCACCAGTTATGGCTGTCTTTCAGTAATTTTTCTAAAATAAGAGCAGCAAACTCATCGTCTCTCTCTTGATTTTGTTCTTCACCTTGAACGATGTCAGAGCATTTATTCATTCCCCCTGCAATTATTCTTCAATTATAAATATGAAAATCGATTAGTTGATTATTGTTACGTTTCATCGCTACTATATTAACTAGGTAACTACACTAGGTCATTGTTCATAAACAATCAATGTATATTGTTACAGGACGAGTAATATTACTTCCCGAGAGCAATTATTTACTAACACAACGAGTTTTATAAAGTCTTTAAAGTAATGGTAAATCTAATTGAATTTATTTTTTGATAAGTTTCCAGAACAAAAATTTGTCTAAAGCCTAAGATACACCACAGGAGCAGCGAGCGGCCGCGGCGAGTAGCGGCTTTTTAAAATAGAACACACATTATTTTGGATGATAATACACCAGAAATGGCCGCTACAGCGGTTCTGTCACGTTTAGGAAACTCAAATTCGCGTTTCGGCAACTGAACAATTACGTTTCACCAACTGCTATAGTTGTGTATCGGCAACTCGTAGTTGCATTTCGGCGAACTCAAGTCGCGTTTCGGTAACTAGATCACATTCCCTCGTATGTAATGTAACGTGACTGCACTCATTATGTAAGTAAATTATGACAAGTTTAAGTTAGTTATAGTTTTTGCGGCAGAGTTAGTTGTTAACTGTTTGAGTTAGTTAGTTAATTGTAAATATACCGCATCTGAAGTTGTGGATGTGTACTTTGGAACTGGAGTCTGTCTATCTGAAAGACAAATCCCGTTTACAACTTCCAAAATCGAGTTTTTAAGTTTCTAATACCAAGTGAAGCGCACCTTTCTGGACGGGGTAGTAACAATTAATAATCAATCAGTAATAATTAATTTCAGTTACTATTTTGTTGAATTGGTAATTTTTTTGAAATTTTTTGAATTAATTTTTTTGAATATTTTGTTCAATGTACTACGGCCTTCAGAAATGAAACTGAAACAAAACCTAATATATTTTGTTGCTTGTTCAAGGGGTCTAATCCAGGCATACCGGTACAATGATTATTCTTTCAAGAGGATATAGACTTCCACGAAAGGTGTAGTATCCCTAACTCTGATTTTATGAATCAGACATAATAACAATAATATACGTTTATTGTTGGTTTGTGTAGGCCTCCGGTAATACTGTAGTCAGTAGTGTTGGAGTAGGTGTTGGTAAACTAATGTAGAATGATAATGTGAAACGTAATGAGGCAAAGGTAATAAATAATACTGATTCGCTCTACCCTATGTTGATACGATGCGATGGTGGCGTTGAGATTCCACCTATCTCTATACTGTAAGCTCTATACACTATCCAGTTGTCCTTTGTTTCGAGTTGCCGAAACGCATCTACTGTATCAGTTGCCGAAACCCATCTATTAGTTTACCTAAGCGCATCTTGTTAACAGTTGCCGAAATGCAACTATGAGTCTCCGAAATGCATCACTCAGTTGCCGAAACGCGACTATTAGGTGCCGAAAATGAACTCTAACGCTACTATCAGTTGCCGAAACGCGACAACACCGCTACAGCCCATACTGCCCATTTAGAACATACAGTAGGCCTACATATTTTTTGAGCGTCGAGCAGCGGTGGTGGGCGGCTTGAAGCCTTTCAAAAAAAAACATGAAGGACATGAAGTAAAGGGAAGGACTGGTGTCTATATTGTGTTTATTTTTGCTATTATACAAACAACTTCAGAGCCGTTATAAATTTTATACATGTAGGCGTACCCGGGGTCCATGGCACTGGTGTGTATTTTTAGCAAAACCCCAGGATGATTACCAGGAATGGATCTATTTTATTAGGCGCTTTTTCTAATTGATTCTAGCTACAGTAGTGCAGTATAATACGTAATATTACAGTACTGTAGCTAGCTAATTGCAAATAATGGCGGGGTTGTAAGCAGAACCCAGCCCTGCGATCGTGTCTCTCTGCAGTAGGTAAAATATGTATTGTGGAAAAAGTAGGCCTTTTACTTTGAGAAAAAGATGCTTTTATGATTTCAAGGAAATGCGGATTATAAATAAATAATACTTTTTATACTAATATTTTTTATCCGAGTTTTTAATCAGCATTTACGAGAAATATTAAAAGCATATTCCAGAATTTAGTCAAATAATCAAACCAAAAAAATATATACTAAGGTTCTAGAACATTCACCAAATATCAAAAAATAACCCAAAAGCACAAAAAATATACAGGGTGTCCCGCAAAAATTGATTCGATTTCATTTTTTAATAATTTATCTTCTTTAATAATTAATAATATCTTCTGAAAGCCAGTATCCTAACTTAGATGTTGGTTTAAGTTTCGATTAATTTGGTTGTCATGGAAACTCAGTACACGCGTATTTGTATTTCATAATGATATTGCCCGTAGTTCATAAGTTTACAACAAATTGTTAACTGCTGTGAAAGAAATTTATGAATGATACTTATTTAAAGCAATAAATAATTTAATCTAACATTAGTAAGTGAGATAAATAAATTCAGCATTCAAGCAGAAAAAGACAGCAAGGGAAATCCGGAGCAAGGAAGTTTTTTTTCAACAATTTTTGCATTACATAACTTTCGCCGCCCAGAACCCGTCTTACGAAGTAAAGTTTTCTCACTTTCAAACTTCTTAATTAAACGTGAAATGTCAATGTTAGTTGGTAGGGACTCGCACACCTGAATATTCGTGGTTAAACTTCATTGAAGTCAATTTAAAAGAGCTTGTCTGATAGTAAGTTCTGACAATAAAAACTTTTTGGTCTCCAGTAAACATGTTTAGAACATTGTACGCCTATCACTAGTAAACACATCGTATAAATGAATTAAACAACGTAATCTCCATAGCAACTACAGTACATGTTATTACAAGTTGACGAATTATGGAACCTAAAAACTTCTTATAAGGGAAAACTGTGGGTAAATATAAATACATTTACTGAGTTTCCATGAGAACCAAAATTATCGAAAATTAAACCAACATCTAAGTCAGGATACTGGCTTTCAGAAGATACCAAGAAATCGCATTTTCATCCGCATTTCAGCGAGTCATTAAAAATTGAAATCGTATCAAATTTTGCGGGACACCCTGTATATTCGAATATGGTCGAAAGGCCATTCGTAATACAAGGGCTGCTCATAACATTCTAGAATACCTCGATCAGCTGATACTACAAGTCATACTTTTTGGCATATTATTATTGTTACATTATGCCAACTTATCAGCGTTCTGGTGAATTAGTCGTAACTCTATAAGGTACCACTTTGCAGCGTTGCGGCCTAGGACGGAACGCTGCAAAGTAATCAATAACCTGGAAACAACTTCAATTACCGTATTCCAGAATGTATTATTTTCATTTATGTTAATGCGAGCTGCTTAATTATCCAGTTTGCAGTGCAGTGACGAGACTAGCTACAACTGTATGTAAATAATTGTTTATACTGTACAGCAGTACAGTATACTGTATTCCATTATGTCGAAATGTCCGATAGAAGACACTAGAGAAAATGACCAAAGAAAATGGCGACAGTATTCAGTAAAACTGAACGGACATTAACAGTGACTAAGTTTGCTTCAGTCGACAAAAGTCAAGATGGATTAGCGATTTATCACATCCATGCAGGAGATAACTTCCAATAAACTTTAATTAGATATAAATGTAATAACTATAATACTGTGTATATTCTGTAGTATAAAATGAGTTTAATAATGTGGTATTATATAATAATAATAGTAGTTTTTAGTAGATGCTCTGACGAGAGATCAGCTACAGTAGATGCTCTTGATATACACCAGAGAAAAATAATTCGAGGTCTGCTTCATTTGGGAACATACGTTACTACAGTAATCGCGCAGTTTCTTTCCTACTCGATACCAGACCATAATATAATCTCTACGGATTAATTTATATCATGCATTAGCTCACTGCAACGTGCTGCTGCCTGTCCGAATAACACGTTTAATGAACTTCTATGTTTGGCTTTGATGAGACAATGCAGTTCTGACAGATATAATGGGCTTGTAAAAGGTCTGTAGCATGCAAGCTTTTCTTGTAAACGTATGATTCGTGGTGTCTCGATTTGGTCTAATGTTTTTCCATATGAAATATGGATGGATATGAAAGGTTTGTGGTCTACAATGAGCTTAAAATGAACCCGATGAAGAAATAATTTGCTCTTGTGAGTGGCCCATCCTACGCCAAGAAGTTATATTACAGTAGCTGAGTATCTCGATTCAGTTGTCGTCAATGTTCTAGAACCGCACTGCAGTAACTTCCATATACCTGCTTGGTCTTGTTGCCATAATGAAAATCCTAGACATTTTGATTGTGCTGCATCGGTTTCTAACAGTAGTGGAGCGTCGGGTATAAAGTTAGTGAGTACTCTCGGGGACATAAGGATCTCTATTATTGATTTAAAAGCCTTTCTTTGGTCTGCTTCCAATATAAACCAAGACTTATGCGAGATTAGAGCCATGAGAGGTTCTGCTGAGCTGAGTCATTCCAGCCAAAATCGACAAATGTCGGTGGCACTATCTCTGAGATTTGGTTCAAAATTATTTTATATGTTGCAAATAATGTTAATATAAATCGCTGAAAATTTTAGTTGATTTTAATTATTAGATCAGAAGTTATGGCTGGTCAAAGTTGGCAATTCCAGAAATTCAGTCCAAATTAAATTCAAATTATTTATGGTCTACATGCCGGGACATTGCTAAAAACAAGTTTATAGGAAACATGGATAGCATTTTAATAGTATACAATGAATTATGACTTGCCCAATTTGTAGACCAAGAAGTAAAGCACTTTGAATTTGGTAAAAAATTAGTGAAAATTTCAAAATAAGACAAATTTAAAACCTTAATTTAAACAGCCCACATCAAAATAAAATAAAAACAATGAAGTTTGAATTTATAATTTAACGTGTCATTTGTACTTCTAGTCTGTTATTTTTTCTAAAACAGAAAAAAATGTTGTCGCTAGTTCAGTTTAAAAAGTACGAAATCATAGCGAAACTTACAAAAATTAAAAATGGTCTACAAAATATTTAAGCGTTGAAAAACTCAAAACTAACTCCTTATACAAATATAAATTAATCCTGAAAATTTGAAGTTTGGCCCATTATTAGTTCTTTTGTAATTTAAGAATTAATTTTAGCAGAAACTAACCGAATTTAATCTCTTAAGATATCTTTGTAAGACTTGTGGTTTGTCGGCATGTTGCAGCTCAAAGGTATCTGGGCTAGTGATTGGCAGGGACTAACAACAGCGGGATGCCTATAGGGTAGGTAGTAGAGCTGCCGTCTCTCTCTCTATGCAGAGTAGGCCAACTCAAGTAATATGGGTGAATGGTTGTATGGCTTGCATCAATGGGACATAGACCAAGTCGTGGTTTAGCTTAGTCAAGCTTACATGTTTGTAACTTTATTTCGGAAATTTATTTACAGTTAATAAACAATTTAGAATAAAGACTATTATAAGAAGAATTAATACATACTAAATTAACTTTGGAAACATATACTCATATGTAACACAGCATTATTACAGTTCAATAAATTTTGGTATACAAACAGACACGTTGTGGGTACCAGTAGTCCCGCTAATATACACTGAGGAGATCGAAGTAACGCAAATGTTAAAAATCCGAGTACTGTAGTTACAGAATTACAGTATGTCAATAAGAAAAAGTAGTGCAGTCATTGTGATAATATTAATTGCTGGTTGATTATTTTGAAATTAAATTATACCAATGTAATAATGCAATGTAATACTTGTGTAATATTTTGTATTAATATTTAATAAATAATTAGTACCTCAAGATCTCAGAGCCATAACTTTGTGAATGAAGAGTGACAGATTCAAGAGTTCTGGCGTGAAGGCCTGAAATTGTTGGATAAGGCCACAGAGTGACCTCACATCAGTAGTTGACTTGGGCTCTGGGAAGTTTCTGAGTGCACTTGTTAGGGAAGGGTTACTGTAACACTATAACCATTTTGGTTGACAACATATAAAAAATTTTTTTTTTTTTTCTACAAATCTTAATGAGATTGCATGAAATTTGAAACAGAGATAGTTTTAACTCCCTCCTCCTTGCTGGGTGAGCCAAAATTTTTATTTTTGCTTTCATTCTTTAGCTACAAGCGTTTGAAATAGGTGTCTCCGTCGGTATTGCGCCATTTAAACCGCAGTTATTCTTCAAACTTATAGCGATTTGTTGATATTGACCGACAGCGGGCCATGAAAGGATTCCAAATATGATCACAATCTGAATTTGGCCGTAAAATAGCTGAGATATGAGCGTTCAAATGTCGCATGATTTAGCATCTGCGCGAGGCTATTTTATTCTATTTAATTAATAATCCATATTCTAGAACACTTAGTTTATGTACGAATAGCTATGCAATAGTATGAATACAGAGTGATTGCATTGTTGCCCAGCTACGTATGGGATAAACAACATGTTCTAGAATATGGTGTATTTTTTTAATATAATAAAATAGCCTTGCGCAGGTGTAATACCATGTAACTTTAGAACGCCCAAACAATTCGCTATATGGTTGAAGAATAACTGCGGTGTAAGTGGTATAATACCGACGGAGACACCTTTTTCAAACGCTTGTAGCTAAAGAATGAAAGCAAAATTAAAATTCTAGCTCACCCAGCAAGGAGGAGGGAGTTGAAACTATCTCTGTTTCAAATTCCATGCAATCTCATTAAGATTTGTAGAAAATTTGGGGGGGGGGGGCAGGTACCTGAATAACGAAACTACTGTATATTCCAGGACATGGTGTATAAATGAAATTACATTGTTATGTATTTAATAAATTGAGTAATAAATAATGTCTTTCTGTGGATGCAAAATAATGCAACATTTGAAGGCCTATCTGAGCTATTTCGCAAAGCAAATGGGCCTACATACGGTATGTTTTTTGCATATTTGAATTATCTTTCATTTTCTTTTTTTTGACTTGTTTTATCTTTTTTTTCTCCTTTGAGTTATCTTTTCAACGGTGCCAATCACTATAGGTTAACCTTATTAGTACTGGGCTATAAAAAGTTGTACAAATACAGGGGGGGGGGGGGGGGGGGGAGTTGGGATTTTTATATTTAAAATATATAAATTTTAATGATAAAATCTGATTTTTTGTTTGTACGTAGATTGTATGTACTTTATGTTGTTGTTTTTTGTATGTACTAGTCTGAATCAAAACAAAAAAATATACTGGTTTGGTTATTTTGCAGCACCAAAATTTCAAGTTGTGAACAATTTTCAAAAAAATTTAAAGTTACACTTTTCAGCTAATCATTTTTCAAAAAATGTTTTTTGGGACGCTGAATCCATTGGAATATATTTAAAAATAATCTGATTACTATAAATGGCTGTTTTAGTCCTTTACGTAGGCAATAAATGCTGAAAAACAAGTAACGAGCACTTTTCAATTTGAACAGAAACATTTTAATTACAGTAGATTACTGTAGACGACGCTATAAATTCACATTTTCAACTTTTCTGGGGCGTTGAATCTAATGGAATACATTTCTAATTTTCTAGATCATTGTTACTCGTAATTTCTGCGTAGGCCTAATATCAATGGCACATTTTGGTGCTATTTATAGCACCAAAAAGTACAAGTTTGAGATGGCCAGTGCTGTTTTTATTGATTCCATCGGATTCAGGACCCTCATAGACCCGTATAAATGCATATATTTGATACAAGTTTGCTACAAGTTTGAGATGTCTAGTTAGATAATTATCGATTCCATTGAATTCAGAACCCTCATAAAACTCTAAAGTCAATTGAATGGATTTTCAAAACTCCGTGCTGGTACGAAATTTCGCACACAGCAACGAAAAATACAAGTTTATTTGATATGAATTCCATCTAATTGCAAACACCAAAAAATCGGTGTAACGATATAGATTGGAGGAGAATAAAGATGAGTTTGAGTATTAGATAACAATTATTTACAAATTATTTAATATTAGTTAAACGGGCGATGTACCGAAATGAAGATGTTGCAGGACATGGTAGATGATATGTTTATCGAAACTACATAAAAAAATAATTCAATTTCTAAACGTTCATTTGAGTTGCATAATGCACAAACCCACGAAGGTTTTCGTGCAATTGTGACACTTGCAAAGATGCAAAGTTTTAGTATTAATTGTAATAACTTGTGCGGAATTGCACATATGTTTTCCTTTGCACCGCGGTTGGATGGACATATTTTCAAACACGGTCGCTCCTAAGAATTTAATAAGATCGTAGTAGAAATGTTTGGTGCACTCGTGGCACTTGGAATTCATGAAGTTGGCGGCTGTTATTGGTGAGACACCCGCCTTTCTGTTTTTGGAACAACAATTCTTGTCTCCCCGACAACCGGTACTGGTGAACCCGTCCAGCACAGACTCCTCCCGATCCTTCGCCGACTCGGGGGCCTGATCGATCTCCTCGGTAACTACGGCAATGAGTTCGTTAGGCTCGTCGTTCCGAGAGCGACGACGTCTAACTGACTCCCGTCGTCTTACCAATGATACTTCACCCCCATCGGTTTCCGTGTTTTGTTTCCCGCGTCGTAGTTTAACCGATCGCCGTCTCACGTTACTTTCCGCGATTTCCTCCCCGTATTGGTTGGAAGTCTCCAACGTATTAGCCAACTCATCGTCTTCCGTAATTACAGTTATTCCCGAATCAACCGTCGAAGATTCTTGGCACATTCTACCATCATCAAAGGCGTACGAATGCGATGTTCCGCAACTGCTATTCCCGTTTTGCCCGTAACTAAGCAACGAAGACGCTACCGAAGTCTGGCTTTGCTGTTGTTTGATAGGCGGAAAGAGAACTTCAGCAGTACATGACATAGATCTAGCTGATTTTGGATGTTTTTCTAATACAAGAGAGGAACGTCTAGAGTTTGGCACTGAATTGGCATTTCCATCCCTTTCAATATTGTTCTCAAATTCCGAGTAAGTTAAACTAGTTTCCCGCCATAAAGCCTTGTAATCGACTTCCTTTTCAGAAGTTATTGGGGTGGCTGTTGTGTACAGTAGATTGTTAGCTTGGGGCTCGTTAACACAATTATCTGACGGTTTACTAGGCCTACTAACTTCTGATATGAAATCGGTTTCCACTCCACTGGTATCTGGATGTAGGTCCTCACATAATGTGGGACTATCTCTCGGTACATTAGTTTCAGTTTCGTCTTCTACGTTACTGTGGTGAATGTCTTCTTCAGTTCTTTCATTCTTCGGTTCTTCTTCGGTTTCGTGTTCGATAATAACGTTGTCCTCTGCTATCTGAAACTGTAGTATGTTTCCAAAAGGCCAAGTAATAATACGCCACGCGCATGTAATGTAGTCCGAAATTATGTTGAGTATCATTTTGGATAAATCATGACAATATAAATACCGTTTGTTAGTGGACAACTAAGTAAACCATTCGCTAAAGATTTAAAATTAAAATAATTCACATATGAATAATTAAATGAACAATAAAGTATTCACCAATAAATAATAAGTAACTGATTTAGAATCCACCAATGAACATAATATGAAATGCAAACAATGCAACGTTTCGCGTTAGTAATTAAATTAATTTTTTAATGTAGAGGGTCTATTAGTTGATTTATACGATTATAAAATGCAGGTGCCAAGTCTACCTAAGGCCTGGAGCTATGCCTTTTATTCACTCTATTGGCGAAGTAAAGTGTTTACAAATAGTTTGGTGGTATAGTCATTCTTTAGTTAAGTATCATATCCCCACATGCATTTATAACACCCGCCGATAGATTTCACTGTGTCACCGTCATTTAAGTATACGCAAGTTTTGTCTCCCACAGATGGACGCAGTGGAGTAGATAGTAACACTACTAGCTCGAGCGAGCTCGAACATGCGAGATGGTCTTAATCCCGATATTTATGTAACACGATTTAGTTATACGGCTTCGCCGATGGCAAAAAGCAATCAGAGAACTACTGATCCATAAGAAACGATCTTATAAAGTTTATCTTAAATCTTATAAAATTACATAGTTTGATGTTAGGGTCTCTCCTACCACCACTTTTTATGACATTCAAATTTTGCTCTGGTAAATCTGGTAAACGGCGCGGTTAACTCTATGCAGTACGCACAAAATCACCTTAATATAACCACACTTTTCAGAATTAGCACACACCATCACCCACCCCAATTTTTTTAATTTATCATTATAGCGCTGATTTCCATCTTATAACCTGCACAAATACTAATTTGTTTATTGTTTTGGTAAGATTCAGCTGTTCTGTAACAAGGGTTTTTATTGACATCGTGGTATTCTTCACATGGGGGTAACTGCTAAGTGAAATATAACGGTAGAAAGTGTGGAATTCTTCACATGGGCGGATTTTCCCCTGGAGATGTTTGAATTTGATTGCGTACGACAACAAACTAAGCTTCCTAAAATAGTTACTATTTAAGGAAGCTTAGTTACCGGTATCTCAATTCCCAATGATAAATAAAGCAGAATTACAAATAGTAACTATTGCATAAATTATATTTAAATTAAACGAAGCGAAAACTATTCCATTACAAAACCAAAGCACAATAAGGAGCAATGCAACTTATATTTATAAATAAACACGTTAATGAAATAAAAATTATTACAATACAAAATAGTAACCTTGAGTTAAACAATACCTATATAACACTTTATTTAACCTAAGGCCAATTCAATCAATATCAAAAAGTTGTTAGTGTAAGTTATTTTAATTTCAAATAAAGATTATATTATGATATTATATTATTATATTAATTAAATTATTTAACTAGGTTAAATAAAGTCCTAATTGTAAAGTCCTACTGAAATTTATCATTCAGAAAATCATAATTGTTTTGACATGATGCAAATCCTTCCTTCCAAAACTCAGATTTATATTTTGTTATATTGTATATATTTTTAATTTATATTTTTTACACCCCCATTAATCGCTATAAAACTATTCCCACGCCATTTAATTATAAATTGAAATAAAATATAGGACCGAAAAATGAATTTCTTCATTATATTTTTGAATTAAAAATATAATTTTCATCAATAATTTGAACAAGCTCACCAATCTGCCGGATTCATTGCGCGTGTTTTACCCCAAAAATTGCGTCCTCCGTTTCTGGGTGTTATAGTGTGACAAAGTTCGACACGATATTAGCACAAATTTTAAATTTTTACCGGGTAGCATTTTCAAGGTTTCACACCCCTCATACACAGAAATTCCGACTTTAGTTTGGGGAGAATTTTCACTCCACCTATAAATTTTACGTAGACAAATCCCATAATTTAATTCTGGAGCATAATAAACTTGTTTTTGAGTTTGCAAACAGGAAAGTGGTGCCATAAATAATTTAAATAATATGTTCTAGAATTATGGTTTCTCTATGAAAACTGTAGACAAAGAAATAGCTGCATTTTTGAGTGCTGAAACTAAATAATAAAAGCTAAAATAGTACGATTTTTTATACTTGAAATTTACATTATAAAAGAAATATGAGTGTAATATTATGGCCAATTTCACAACTTAATCTCCTTCGAGGTTTGTACTTCTGAGTTTGTACAAATTTTTGTTTGTTCTAATAAAACGGTTTTCGAAAATTTAAAAAAAATATCGAACGACGTAAAAGTAAAGACTTGTCGAGACTCAACTTCAATCTTTGTAGTCTGTCCCCCAGATGAAGTAAGACTGATTGTCGTGTAACGTCCCACTTAGATTGGATGAGTCCTGAGCCACCGATGTGAGATGAACCGAATTCAACCAGGATGAGTAAACATCCAGACTGAGACACCATCCCTGCTCCCCAGTCAGTACAGAGACACCGTCGCTGGGAGCGGGTCGGGAAGACTGCCTACTAAACAGCCTCCCTACGGCGGCCAATAGACCCAAAGGGTATTTTATATAGGAACCGTTGAATATAGTAAGAAGGTCAGTACATGTGTAGTGAGTGGCTTCCTTAATGGTGACAACGTTGCTGGCTAACGACCCACGATGCAGTCCATGGTCCAAAACCGCCAACTTTCTCTGGAACACTCGAATTCCCTCGAGGTTTATTCTCCATTGGAATTTTTCGTAGTTGAGAAACATCAGCGGTTTCTCGCCGAGTTTGGACAACTTCCGTGCTTCTTCGTGGACAGGGTACATCCACGCGTCGAAACAGAATGCCGATGTGAAACACTCGTAGGTCTGTAACGCTCTCACCGCCGTGGCACCACCGAACGAGTGCCCACTCAGACTAACTCCTTTACTAAAGTCCAACCTATTCCGCCATCCATCCAAAACAAATTCTTCCTTCTCATCGAAAGGTATGGATATTTCGTTTAAACGTTGTCCAGAATTCAAATTCCTCATAAGATCAAAAGCGTTTTTACATTCACGACTCCGCGTGCAGACTTGCGTGTTTCTCGTTGCGTAATTCTCGGTTTCTAACCGCAACGCCTTGAACCAGGTCAATCCGCCAGCTGCGTCTAGTTGCCGTGCGAGACAAGCGGACCCGTCGGCATGCTCTATAGCCGCTACCACGTAGCCTTTCGACGCCATTTCGGAGCAGAGCAGAGAGTAAGTTGTGCGACAACCGCCGTTGCCATGAGAAAATATGATAAGGGGAAACTGTGTAGGATTATCATCGTTTTTGGCAATCGATGCGTTTTGAATAACCGGACATAGAGGGTTGCAGGACACCCAAGTGCCCACACGGCCCATCCACTGCGGACGATCCCTGGCCGACTTCATGTTTACATAAGCTGTAGCGTAGTCTGGCTCTGGAAACCAGTTCGGCCATCGATCGACTTGGGATTTCAGATAAGCTTCCTTATCGTCAGCAGTTTCGTGGAACAGATGCGGGAAGTAGAGTCGTAAGAAAACCTCTTTGTTTGCGAGATCGGCGCATCCCACAGAGTAGTGGCCCGAGGATACTGGGAGGTAGACACGGTTTCGGATCGTAGACGCTTTTCTCGAAGGCACCATGTTCGTTGCTGGTCTATTCCAGTTGCAATTTTCTACTGTAGTAGCGCAGCCCGGCGTGTGCTGTACTTTTCTCCCTGGCATACTGCATACTGTGGCCTACCTGACCTAGTGCTAGGCATTGTACCGGTACAGAGGAGTCTTTCGTGTCAGTGTCAGTAGCCTAGTGAGACATTCAGTCAACAATATGGATACTTTGATTTCCGCGTTATTAACAATAAAGTGTGGGGAGAGGAGAGCCACGACAAAAGCGAACCTAACGCTAACATCAGAACATGCTTCTTAATACTGGGCAAATCGTCGTCGCTCGTCGTTGCCCATGTCCGTCGTCCGTCAATCTGTCTGGCTCAATTTTTCTACGCCAATATCTCACCAACAGCTCAGTCAATTTTTTGATATGTGGTATAATGTAGTAGATAACAAATTTAGAATACAGTAATTCATAATTCAATTTGTGTGGCTAAAACTTAAAAAACACAAAAAATTATACTAAATTAGGCCATCCTCTCTGTCTCTTTATTCATAGTAGGCCGCTATATTCTATCTATATTCTATTTACTAACCACATCAACTAAATTAATTGTCTGGTGGTGATTTTCGATCATTTACTAATTACTAATTTTTCGAGTATTATTTCATTTTTTTCGAAAGTAAAAAGTAACATTTTTTTTCATTTTTTAGGAAGTATTATTTTTTCGTATTTTTCGAAAGTATATTTTTCATTTTTTTTGAAAGTATTTTTTTCATTTTTTTTCGAAAGTATTTTTTTCATTTTTTGTTTCTAACTGTTCATTTTTTGTTATTATTATAATACACCATAACCCTTAATACAACAACCATTTTTAGGGGTCGGAACCCCCCCCCCCCTTATTTTTTTTCAAATTTCAATAAAATGCTACGAAATTTGGTATGATGATAGATCGACACCTTTTCTTACTGGTGGCCTGGCCGGATTTTTTAATTTATGAGCTATTTCGATTCAACAAGCCGTTAAAGATCGTCTATTTCGCAATATTTAGCCACTTTCGTCAGCTTTATTTTTCGTCTTTGGAATGAGATCTAGATATCCTTAGAAACGCCTTCATCTGCAGATTCCGAATATGAAACCCGTTGTAAATTTCACCAAGAACTTCCGGAGATATTATCAAAATACTAAGGTGTAAATTTTTGTGACGTAAATCGCTATAATTCTAATGTTTTTTTTTACTCAATTCTAGAATATTATTATGGGTAATGAAATAACAAGATGGAGAGTTTTAAACGCTCAGCTAAATAATAATTAATATTCTAGAATAAAGACAACAAAACATCAGAATTATAGCGATTTACGTCTCTAAATTTACACATTAGTATTTTGATAATATCTTTACCAATTTTTGGTTAAATTTAAAACGGTTTTCAGATTCGGAATCTACAGATGAAGGCGGTTCTAATGGTATATTACATTTCAAAGACGTAAAATAAAGTCTACGGAGGTGGTTAAACATTGCTAAATATACATTTTTTAAGGGCTTGTTGTATCGAAATAACTGAGAAATGGAAAAATCCGGCCAGGGCCAGGCCACCAGTAAGATAAGGTGTCGATCTACAGTATCATCATACCGAATTTAGGAGCATTTTATTGAAAAATTTGAAAAAAATTAGGGGGGGGGGGGGGGCTCCGACCACATAAAAATGGTAGTTGTATTAAAGGTTATGGTGTATGTGTATTGAACTGTGTATTAAATTGCTGATTACTATTTTTGTAATGGAAGAGGCTTTTCATGACTATTTTGATCACGACTATTCGTTTGACGATAGGCCTATTACTGTAGGATAACTTTGCAAGGAAAGCCAAATGTGATTGTGTCTACAAGGACAATTCGACGACACAAGCATCGACTTACTGGAACCTTTAGAAAGTAATTTAATGTAGGGGCATCCCACATATAGTGGCAGCAATTAAACATTCCAAAAAAAATGTAAAAATTCTTTCGAAAAAAATACTTTAGAAACTTGCTTTCGAAAATATGAAAAAAATACTTTTATTCTTAAATTTGTACTTTTTTGCTCGAATTTACCCCAAAATCGGGAAAAAAGGACTTTTTTCCTAGCGAAAAAGTTACCATAGGATTGTATTGGTTTTACTTTTTTCCCGGCGAAAAAGTAAAATATTTTTTTTGGTGGAATTTCTTAAATTGTATTAAATGTGTTGAAATAGCATCGACGTAGAAAAGGTTTGCACGTAATTTGAGCAAAATCTGGTTAACTAAACTACGGTACGGGATCCAGAGGGGGTGCTGAGGAGGCTCTAGCCCCTCTCATGGCCATGAAGTAAAGAACATCATTATTATTTTACTGAAAAGGTATATACAGTAATATTATAACTTAGGATGGGCACATCTTTGGAAAGTCGGCAATGACGGCCAGGTAGGATCGAACTGCGCTGATGAACTGGTGACCTCCGGGAGGTAAATTGCGGACATACAAGGTATCAGGTAGTACTTCCAGGTCTACCTTTTATTATCTGAACCGCTGGCTGAATGGTTAGAGCGACGGACTTCCAACACGGAGGTCACCAGGTCGATCCCACCTGGACGTCATTGCCGACTTTACAAAGATGTGCCCAACAAAAGTTATAATAATATGAAACCACTCATTCACCCATAACACCAATAATAAATTATAAGGTATATATTCTCACTTTCTCTTTACTAATTCAGAGATCTTCAACAGACTTCCGAACCCATGAGCCAAGGTAGAAGTTAGAAGATGTCATTCAAATGACTTATCAGTTAATCCAGCGATTTAATATCACAATCATTTTTTTGTTGGTCTGAGTCCATGTTTACTGTCAGAATTTTGGTCTTTGTGATATTCACATAGATAGGCCTACCAACACTGGATGCATGCAGCCTTCTCTAAGCTAGTTTTAACAACGTCTGCGCTCATTCCTATGTATCTTAGAGTAAACCTAAATCATCAGCAACACCAAGATCGATTAGCTGCTGGGGACACATGACCTCACATGATGGTAAACATAATACCACCCCATCAGCAATTTGAATATCGAAAGATGTCTGCCGCATTTAGTCCACCTCAATAATAAAGAAGAAGAGGGCTAATGTGGCGCCTAGGAGGACACCCCAGAGAACCTCGAATGTATTTGCGTCCCACAAGTAGATGATTCAAGGGTTGTGGAACCGTAATAAACCGGTCTTATTGGAAATCCAATATGTACAATCAGGGACGGATTAAGGGGGGGGGGGGGGCAACAGGGGCAGCTGCCGGGGGGCCGTAAGTTGGAAGGGGCCCGCAAGTTAGGAGAAATTTACCGAACATTATCTCACTGATAAAACAACCTCATTTATTTATTAATTTCTGGCTGTTCAATAAATATTTAGAATATATCTCACATATAGCACCATTCAGAGCACAGTGTCCCAGAGATTGTTTAAATTGTTTTAAAAAAAATTTGAAAGTGTAAAGTAATGCTTAACGGAAAACGTTAGCAAAAAGCAAAAGCTATTTAAAATAATAGTAAATTATTACTGTATTACAATTAACATTTAATTTTAATTAATTTTATTAATTTTGTGTCTAATTTATTGATATACCAATATATTCGTTCCTAAATATAGAATTGATGTCTTTTGGATAGTGTAATTTTAGGAAAAAATTATTATTATTTAAAATTTATAATAATAAAGGACTATTTTTCGTTAAAAAAAAGTAAGCGGAACTCACTGCTTTTTTCACTGATTTTTCAATTTAGCGAAATTCAACTATTTATGTCTATAGTGTTTTCCGTTACGTTTTTATATTGAATACTAGAAAGCCCGTGGCCTTAGGCCACGGCTTTCTAGTTCACAAGCTTCTATACAATCAATCAATCAATGGACAATATCAAACATAAATATATTAATTAATTAACTTAACAAAACTTTACATAAGACTAACAGACTGATCCCGTTTTAGTTTCAGCTACATACAATAATAAACACGTTCGTGGGGCCTTCGCGCAGGACGAGGCCCAATTATGAGATACAAATTAAAATTGAGCGACTGTATCACAAAATCAGTATTTGAGAAATTTAACCATACTGACAATCAATCAAAGAAAGGGGGACAGTACGTGTTCAGCCCAACTTATTTCCAATCACACGTTCAATATGTGAAGCCATGTGGTTTATAGGAAATATCGAGAATTCGAGAAAATCGAGAATACGAGAAACTCGATCGAAATACCTGCTCATCCCAGTATCCGTCCGTAGTCACCGGACAGCTGCGGTTTATTCCCGTAGAACAGTAGAATTCCCGCAGCTTCCGACCCAATTCGACAACGAATTCGCCTCACACTTTCGCGTGGCAGAGAACGTAATCCAGTACAATACACGTCTGCCCGACTTTCAACAATTTCCCCCAGGCGATCCCAGAATCCGGCTGTCCGGGCCGCCACTAAACCCAAATCGCAATCCTTGTCGATTCGTCCAGTCGGCGACGTAAGTCGGACTCTTCCCACCGCACTCCAAGGTGGGTGGCCTGAGTGAGGCATGAGGAACTTGGCAGTGGCCCGCATTACGATCCGACCGACTGCCGTATTCTCAGTGTAGTAAATATAATCTTACTGACAAGCAAGCAATTCCGTACTATTTATTCCTCAGTTAATCGCATCTTGATGCCACTCGGCTGCTCGGGTCCAGATACATTGGACTGTCGAAAGCTGTTTAGATGAAGAAGTTGTTTAGCGTTGTTTCTCCTAGCAACCAGCTGATGCCAAGCCTAATAATTTTTGGGTAGATTAATTTATTATAACTGTAAGACAGTTACACAGATGCTGCACGAAGACCCCACGCAAATTCAACTTGGAAAATTTCTAAAATTTGGTCAGACTACATGTGTACCAAGTTTGGTTAAATTTCATTAACATTTGGCTGAGTTATTAACGTTTAAAATTTGACACGACAGAATGACAGAACGACAGAGCAACAGACACACCGATTGAGTTAGTGGTACCTGTATGCTAAGCTCGCTTACTTTCGTCGCTCGCCCCACATAAGGCTTTATGTTGTAGTAGATACCTACCAAGTAACACCTCCAATGGATTACAAATAATAAAATGGGAAAAGGTTTTAACTGTGTGTGATATTTTCCCCTTTAGTGGAAAACTGTGTAACTGCAGAGTAGTGGTTAGCGTCCTCGCAAACATAACCTATAGTGCAGTAGGTCACTGCAGCAACTCTATCGTATTAAAATGGAAAGTTTTAATTTCAGACATTTCGCCCCCTAGTGGCAGATTGCATAATTTTGCACTGGTTAGCGTCCTCCCCAAACACGAAGACTATGGTGTAGTACTGTAGTCCTCTGCCAAGTACCAAGTATCAGCAAAAAAGCATTCATAAACAACAAAATTGTAGGTTTTCTATTTCAGACATTTCATCCCCTAATAGCGGTAGATTGGGGAACTATAGACAATTCTGTGACTCCATAAAGATACAGCCTATGCTGTAGTAGATGCCTACGAAGTTTCAGTCCAAACTGATTTTAAATAACAAAGTTGAAGAATATGTTCACTTCCAGACATTTGCCCTCTAGTGGTAGACTGGGGAATTGTAGAAGACACTGCGACTCCGTGAAGATACAGCCTATGGTGTAGTAAATAGCTACCAAAGCATTAAAAACAACCAAATGAGATCAGGTTTTCACTATCGGACAATTCGCCCTCTAGCGGCGGGTGGTGGAACTTCAGACGGCTCTGAGTATTACTTTGCAACGAGTTTGGGCGAGACCTATCTAACAAGCTATATAATAACATATTAGCTATATAACTAACAAAACAATAAACTAACACAATAGAACAGGTTCTAGTTTTATTTTTGAGAGTAATCAGCTGTTATTTGCGTCGAATTTCCCCTGGAGAGGGATGAATTATTATTTCCCCTATCTGAGCCGATGATAAACACACACCCAGACCAGACAGATAATAATTGATATTTATATTTATTAGATTTTAAATGTATGTATAATATTAGATAAAATAATAATACAGTAAGTAGGCCTACAGAAATAATCACTTTTAATATTCAGAACAATAAAATAATATAAAAACTAAAATGTTATAAACCTCTCTTTCCACGCAGCCATTATTGATTGAGAAAGCAGAATTAGTCTTGGACAGTTCGCAACAGACAACCCACCCCAATCAACACTCCAGCTTGGCTTGCTCCTTACCTGTGCCCAGCCAGCTAGCTACGAGTTCAATAATTACCCAACGTTGCTACAGTATGATACAGATAACAATCCTTCCCTATTCAATAACAATAGGCCAATTCGATCCTGCGTGTCGAATATGACATATTTATACACTATTTGATTTTTAATCAATAAATAATCATACATATTTATATTAAACACTCGAACAAAATAAATACTTTGTGAGAATGGGACACGGCGAATCTACTCATGTTAATTTTATACCAGATGGGATAAATGTTACCCCTCTAAATAATTAATTACCGATAGAAGAACCGAAATAATTCGATAAATTTCGCCCGAATGAACACAAAATACGCATTCACGCAAGCAAACGCGTAAAATTAGCCTCGAGATTGCGATAGTTTACGTGCTCAGGACGAGAGCTTTCGATCGATGTATCATTTGCTCAGATTGGTGCATGTGTGTCGAAGCGTATAGCTTGGACAGACTCACAGACTCACAGACAGACAGAGGATATTTATATATATAGAACTAGAAAGCCCGTGGCCTTCGGCCACGTCTTTCTAGTTCACAACCTTCTATTCAGTGAATCAATCAATGGACAATATCAAACATAAATAAATTAATTAATTAACTTAACAAACAGACTGATGCCACTTTAGTTGCAGCTACATACAATAATGAACATAAGGCTTTATGTTGTAGTAAATACCTACCAAGTAACACCTCCAATGGATTACAAATAATAAAATGGGAAAAGGTTTTAACTGTGTGTTATATTTTCCCCTTAGTGGAAAACTGTATAACTGCAGAGTAGTGGTTAGCGTCCTCACAAACACAACATGTAGTGCAGTAGGTCACTGCAGCCACTCTATCGTATTAAAATGGAAGGTTGTAATTTCAGACATTTCGCCCCCTAGTGGCAGACTGCATAATTATGCACTGGTTAGCGTCCTCCCCAAACATGACGACTATGGTGTAGTAGTCATCTGCCAAGTGCCAAGTATCAGCAAAAAAGCATTTATAAACAACAAAATTGTAGATTTCCTCTTTCAGACATTTCATCCCCTAATAGCGGCAGACTGGGGAACTGTAGATTGGTCATTGTCTCCCCAAATACACACCCTACGGTATAGTATACTCTGCTTGGTATCAGCAAAAAAAACATTATAAACATATTGTGTAAAGGACCTAAGTATCAGCTAAAAATCATTATTTATAACATAATAGAATAAGATTTTCACTTTCAGACATTTCGCCCCCTAGTGGCAGATGTCAGAACCGCAAACTGCTCGGCGTCCTCCCAACACGCAACTATGGTCAGGTATAATTTCTTCTGCAAAGTGTCAGTTAGAACAGAGTGGTTACGATGATGCAATAACTGCTGTTATAATTTCCTGCTGCTTGCTGACCAGTAATTTATCCGATAACAAAACAACTGCAGAATAATGCAATTTTACCTCAAAGACGCATTCATGCAAGTATCAAGTAAATGTGTAAAAAATCAGCCTCGAGATAGCCTTTACAATTCATGTTTACAGGCTCAGGATGGTCTGCATCATATAGATGCACGTACATGATAGAGTCAAGATCCAACTTGTAGGATGACGGACTGACGACCTGCTAGGCCTACCTCGCTAGCACCCATCCCGTACATTGCAAAAAGGCATAATTGAATCATTTTGTGTTTATGATTATAAACATGTGAATTGAAAAAAACTAATCTAAGATTTACTGCTTGTTCTTACCAATGTAAGTCAAGAACCAATCACAGTAGTTCCAATCCACTCTCCTGCTGGGTCCTATTTATTTATTGAGATTACTACTTAACCAACCCAGCCTGCCTGCAGGCCACCTCAAGATATGATTGGTCTGCAAGTAGCTAGCTGCCTTTCTAACTAACTCTCAGCTTTGCCAGGCCTGTACTGCCAAAAGGAATATTCGAATCACTTTGAGATTTTGTCACACAACATGTTGCAGCGAATACAAAATACGCATTCACTCAAGCATAAGCGTAAAATTAGCCTCGAGATAGCGATAGTTTACGTGCTCAGGACGAGAGCTTTCGATCGATGTATCATTTGCTCAGATTGGTGCATGTGTGTCGGAGCGTATAGCTTGGACAGACTCACAGACTCATAGACTCACAGACTCACAGACAGACAGAGGATATTTATATATATAGATATAGATATAGACTAGAAAGCCAGTGGCCCTTCGGGCCACGGCTTTCTAGTTCACAAGCCTATTCACCATTCCAAACATTAATTAATTAATTAACTTAACAAAACTTCATATGATTGAGAGTGTTCTCTCAAACAAAAGACTGATGCTGTTTTACTTTTTCAGATATCTACACTGGTCAACGTCCTTCACATAGATGCAGCCTTATGATGTAGTACAACAGTAGACCTCTGACAATTATAAGCGTAAAAGCATTTTTAATAAATAAATGTGAGAATGTTTTTACTTTTCAGATTCAGATTTTTCGCACCCTAGCAGTAGACTGGAAATCCGCAGACTGGTTAGCGTCCTCCCCATACAAACAGCCTATGGTCATCATGCCTTTCCCAAGTATAAGCAAAAAAGCATTAGAAACAACGAAATGGGAGAAGAATTTCACTTGAGACATTTCACCCTCTAGCGGCAGACTGAGAAATTGCAGATTGGTCAGAGTTTTCCACAAACACGCAGTCTATGGTGTAGTAGACCTCTGACAAGTATCAGCCTAAAAGCATTAGAAACAACGAAACGGGATAAGGTTTTCACTTTCAGACATTTCGCCCCTTAGCGGCCGAATGGAGAACTGCATTTTGTTCGGCGTCTTACCTAGACACACACCCTATGGTGTACTACACATCGGGCAAGTGTCAGCCTGAAATCATATTAATAACGAAATGGGATAAGGTTTTCACTTTCAGACATTTGGCCCCCTAGCGGTAGACTGGATAAATGCAGACTGGTTCTACAGTACAGGCCACCAGAAAACGCAGATTTGTACAATTGTGAACACATTTTATCAAATGTGTACCAGTGTAATGTAATGTTGTTGAACGGGACAATTGAACATAATTGAACACAATTGAATTGGCAACAACCAAAATTTTTTCGCCAAAGGATACAATTGAATACTTTTGAAACGCTTAGTAATCTGGAAACTCTCTGTAGTTTGCCGCGAACTGTCACTCACTGCAGCTGGAAATGCGATAAGGATTTTGTTTACCTTTATAGTGTGTGGTTAATAGTGTCTAGTAGGCAGGCCTATAGTTAGTGATGTTAAGGCATCTTCTGGTGTTTCTCTGTGCCCTCTTGGTGTCAGACGAATGGCGCGACATCTCCCTGCACTAAATTAATTATTCAATGGTCTAGACTCCACCATCCTTAAACCCATCCACTCCCATACACTCCATGAACCTCCATGTGGTCTTGTATGTAGTTCTCTCTCTACCAATACAGCACATGTCCGCAATGTTACGCCCTGGGGGCTCTCTCATCTACCTGATATCAGACATACAGGCGCACCGCACACAAAGCCTTTGTCGGTCCCAGCAAGTTAGCCTCCTGCTGTGTGATCTAGAAGATAACTCGCCATAACCTGCCAATCAGATGACTTGAACAAATGTGTTCACATGTGATCACATTGGATGAAATCTGCTTTTTCTGGTGGCCTGTACTGTAGCTTCTCCCCAAACACACAGTCTATGGTGTAGTAGAACTTTGCCAAGTATCAGCAAAAAAGCATTATAAACAATGAAATGCATAAAGGTTTTCACTTTCAGACATTGCGCCCCCTAGCGGCAGACAGAGCTATTGCAGATTGGTCTTAGTTCTCCACAAACACGCAGTCTTTGATGTAGTAGACCTCTGACAAGTATCAGCCTAAAAACATTATAAACATCAAAATGGGATAAGGTTTTCACGTTCAGACATTTCGCCCCCTAGCGGCCGAATAGAGAACTGCAGGTTGTTCGGCGTCCTCTTCAGACACACAGCCTATGGTGTAATACACATCTGCCAAGTGTCAGCCTAAAAGCATTATTAATAACGAAATGGGATAAGGTTTTCACTTTCAGACATTTGGCCCCCTAGTGGCAGACAGAGGAATTGCAGATTGGTCAGAGTTCTCCACAAACACGCAGCCTATGGTGTAGTAGACCTCTGCCAAGTACCAGCCTATAAGAATTATAAACAACGAAATGGGATAAGGTTTTCACTTTCAGATATTTCGCCCCTTAGTGGCCGAATGGAGAACTGCAGGTAGTTGAGCGTCCTCCACAGACACACACCATATGGTGTAATACACATCTGCCAAGTGTCAGCCTAAAAGCATTATTTTATTAATAACGAAATGGGATAAGGTTTTCACTTTCAGACATTTGGCCCCCTAGTGGCAGACAGAGGAATTGCAGATTGGTCAGAGTTCTCCACAAACACGCAGTCTATGGTGTAGTAGACCTCTGCCAAGTATCAGCCTAAAAGCATTATAAATAACGAAATGGGATAAGGTTTTCACTTTCACATATTTCGCCCCCTAGCGGCCGAATGGAGAACTGCAGGTAGTTTGGCGTCCTCCACAGACACACACCATATGGTGTAATACACATCTGCCAAGTGTCAGCCTAAAAGCATTATTAATAACGAAATGGGATAAGGTTTTCACTTTCAGACATTTGGCCCCCTAGCGGTAGACTGGAGAAATGCAGACTGATTCTAGCTCCTCCCCAAACACGCTGTATGGTGTAGTAGACCTCTGCCAAGTATCAGCAAAAAAGCATTATAAACAAAGAAATGGGATAAGGTTTTCACTTTCAGATATTTCTCCCCCTAGCGGCAGACTGGGGAATTGCAGATTGGTCAGCATCCTCCCTAAACACACAGCCTATGGTGTAGAAGACCTCTGCCATGTATCAGCTAAAAGGCTTTAATAATAACGAAATGGGAGATGTTTTCAGTTTCGGATATTTCGCCCCCTAGCGGCAGACTGGAGAACTGCAGATTGATCAGTGTCCTCCCAAACACACAGTCTATGGTCGGGAACAGATCTGCAAAGTATCATTTAGAACAGATTAAGTCTGGTATCAAAAAGTAGCATAATAGTCGAGACCCAATGTGTCGAGTGACAGAATGAACTGCTAGGCCTACCGCGCTACCGGTACCGAATTCACGAAATTCGCATTCACGCAAACAAACGCGTAAAATAAGACTCGAGATAGCGACAGTGCACGTGCTTGTGACGAGAGCTTTCGTTCGATGTATCGCGAGCTCCGATTGGTGCTTGTGTGTAGAAACGTATAGCTTGGACAGACAAACAGACAGACAGACACATGATATTTATATATATAGACTAGAAAGCCTGTGGCCCTTCGGGCCACAGCTTTCTAGTGCATGTGCAGATTATATATGAATATGTGTGGGAGATTGGAGAACTGCATACGGAACAGACACCATCATTAAATAAAACACCACCCCCATAAGAGATAACTGTCAAGTTTCAACTTTAGGCAGATTGTAAATAACAAAATTTCCAGAAAATGATCACTTTCAGATCCACCCTCTACCTGCGGACTGGTGAAATGCAGACGACGCTGCAGTTTGGTAAAGATGGGGTTTATGGTGAAGTAAAATGCCTGCCTTTCAAGTTTCAGCTTAAACAGATTGTAAATAACAAAATTGGTGTAGATGTTCACATTCAGACATTTCACCCTCTAGCGGTAGACTGAAGAACTGAAGACGACTCTGGGACTCCGTAAAGATACAGAATATGCTGTAGTAGATTCCTGCCAAGTTCCAGCTCAAAGGGATTAAAAAGAACCAATTGGGATGAGGTGTTCACTAACAGACAATTCGCCCTCTAGCGGCAGATAGGGGAACTGTATACAACTCTGCGACTCAGTAAATGTAGAGCCTATGCTGTAGTAGATGCCTACCAAGTTTCAGTCTAAACCGTTTGTAAATAACAAAGTTGGAGAAGATGTTAACTTTCAGACATTTCACCCTCTAGCGGTAGACCGGGGAAGTGTATAGGACTCTGCAACTCCGTAAAGATAGAGCCTATGATGTAGTAGATACCAACCAAGTTTCAGCTCAAAATGATTAAAAAGAACCAAATGGGATGAGGTTTTCACTATCAGACAATTCGCCCTCTTGCGGCTGACTGTGGAACTGTAGACAACTCTACTACTCCGCAAAGATATAGCCTATGCTATAGTAGATGCCTACCAAGTTTCAGTCTAAAAGGATTGTAAATAACAAAGTTGGAGAAGATGTTAACTTTCATACATTTCGCCCTCTAGCGGCAGACGCGGGTACTGTAGACAACTCTGCGCGACTCAGTAAAGATATAGCCTATGCTGTAGTAGATGCCTACCAAGTTCAGTCTAAATGGATTATAAATAACAAAGTTGGAGAAGATGTTAACTTTCAGACATTTCGCCCTCTAGCGGTAGACCGGGGAATTGTAGACGACTCTGCTACTCAGTAAAGATACAGTCTATGCTGTAGTAGATGCCTACCAAGTTTCAGTCTAAACGGATTGTAAATAACAAAGTTGGAGAAGATGTTAACTCTCAGACATTTAGCCCTCGAACGGTAGACTGGGGAAGTGTATAGGACTCTGCAACTCCGTAAAGATAGAGCCTAGGATGTAGTAGATACCTGCCAAGTTTCAGCTCAAAAGGATTAAAAATCACCAAATGGGATGAGGTTTTCACTATCAGACAATTCGCCCTCTAGCGGCTGACTGTGGAACTGTAGACGACTCTACTACTCCGCAAAGATATAGCCTATGCTATAGTAGATGCCTACCAAGTTCAGTCTAAACGGATTATAAATAACAAAGTTGGAGAAGATGTTAACTTTCAGACATTTCGCCCTCTAGAGGTAGACTGGGGAATTGTAGACGACTCTGCGACTCAGTAAAGATACAGCCTATGCTGTAGTAGATGCCTACCAAGTTCAGTCTAAACGGGTTGTAAATGACAAAGTTGGAGAAGATGTTAACTTTCAGACATTTCGCCCTCTAGCGGTAGACTGGGGAATTGTAGACGACTCTGCGACTCAGTAAAGATACAGCCTATGCTGTAGTAGATGCCTACCAAGTTCAGTCTAAACGGATTGTAAATGACAAAGTTGGAGAAGATGTTAGACGGCTCTGAGTATTACGTTGCAACGAGTTAGGGCGAGACCTATCTAACGAGCTATAGTAAGCGAGATTTCATCGAGATTAGATGTATAATATTAGATAAAATAATAATACAGTAGGTACAGGCCTACAGAAATAATTATTTTACTTTTAATATTCATAACAGTAAAACAAAAATGTTATAAACCTCTCCTTCCATGCAGCCAATGATTGAGAAAGCAGAATTACTCTGAGCAATTCGCAACAGATAACCCAAACCCACCCCAATCAACACTCCAGCCTGCTTGCTCCTTATCTGTGCCCAGCCAGCTAGCTGCGAGTTCATTAATTACCTTAACGTTGCTATGATACAGAAAACAATCCTTCCCTATTCAATACCAATAGGCCAATTCGATCGTGCTTGGCGAATATGACATATTTATACACTATTTGATTTTTAATCAATAAATAATCATACATATTTATATTAAACACTCGAATAAAATAAAAACTTTGTGAGAATGGGACACGGCGAATCTACCCATGTTAATTTTATACCAGGTGGGATAAATGTTAGCCCTCTAAATCATTAATTACCGATAGAAGAACCGAAATAATTCGATAAATTTCGCCCGAAAATCACGAAAATCGCCCTCTAGCGGCAGACGGGTGAACTTCAGACGACTCTGAGTATTACGTTGCAACGAGTTAGAGCGAGACCTTTCTAACGAGCTATAGCAAGCGAGATTTCATCGAGATGGGTTCGATTGTATAGCCGATCCCCGACACAACACACAGACAGACAGACAGACAGACAGACAGACAGACAGACAGACAGACAGACAGACAGACAATCGATATTTATATATATTAGATAGATAGACTAGACTAGAAAGCCAGTGGCCCTTCGGGCCACGGCTTTCTAGTTCACAAGCCTATTCACCATTCCAAACATTAATTAATTAATTAACTTAACAAAACTTCATATGATTGAGAGTGTTCTCTCAAACAAAAGGACTGATGCTGTTTTACTTTTCAGATATCTACACTGTTCAACGTCCTTCACATAGATGCAGCCTTATGATGTAGTACAGTAGACCTCTGACAATTATCAGCGTAAAAGCATTTTTAATAAATAAATGTGAGAATGTTTTTACTTTTCAGATTCAGATTTTTCGCACCCTAGCAGTAGACTGGAAATCCGCAGACTGGTTAGCGTCCTCCCCATACAAACAGCCTATGGTCAAGCATGCCTTTCCCAAGTATAAGCAAAAAAGCATTAGAAACAACGAAATGGGAGAAGGATTTCACTTGAGACATTTCACCCTCTAGCGGCAGACTGAGAAATTGCAGATTGGTCAGAGTTTTCCACAAACACGCAGTCTATGGTGTAGTAGACCTCTGACAAGTATCAGCCTAAAAGCATTAGAAACAACGAAACGGGATAAGGTTTTCACTTTCAGACATTTCGCCCCCTAGCGGCCGAATGGAGAACTGCAGTTTGTTAGGCGTCTTACCTAGACACACACCCTATGGTGTACTACACATCTGGCAAGTGTCAGCCTGAAATCATATTAATAACGAAATGGGATAAGGTTTTCACTTTCAGACATTTGGCCCCCAAGCGGTAGACTGGATAAATGCAGACTGGTTCTAGCTCCTCCCCAAACACACAGTCTATGGTGTAGTAGACCTCTGACAAGTATCAGCAAAAAAGCATTATAAACAATGAAATGCATAAAGGTTTTCACTTTCAGACATTGCGCCCCCTAGCGGCAGACAGAGCTATTGCAGATTGGTCTTAGTTCTCCACAAACACGCAGTCTTTGATGTAGTAGACCTCTGACAAGTATCAGCCTAAAAACATTAGAAACATCAAAATGGGATAAGGTTTTCACGTTCAGACATTTCGCCCCCTAGCGGCCAAATGGAGAACTGCAGTTTGTTCGGCGTCTTACGTAGACACACACCCTATGGTGTAATACAAATCTGCCAAGTGTCAGCCTAAAAGCATTATTAATAACGAAATGGGATAAGGTTTTCACTTTCAGACATTTGGCCCCCTAGCGGTAGACTGGAGAAATGCAGACTGGTTCTAGCTCCTCCCCAAACACGCAGTCTTGGTGTAGTAGACCTCTGCCAAGTATCAGCAAAAAAGCAGTATAAACAACGAAATGGGTGAAGGTTTTCACTTTCAGACATTGTGCCCCCTACCGGCAGACAGATGAATTTCAGATTATTCAGAGTTCTCTACAAACACGCAGTCTGTGGTGTAGTCGACTTCTGCCAAGTATCAGCAAAAAAGCATTATAAACAACGAAATGGGATAAGGTTTTCACTTTCAGATATTGCTCCCCCTAGCGGCAGACTGGAGAATTGCAGATTGGTCAGCATCCTCCGAAAACACACAGCCTATGGTGTAGTAGACCTCTGCTACGTATCAGCTAAAAGGCATTAATAATAACGAAATGGGAGAAGGTTTTCAGTTTCTGACATTTCGCCCCCTAGCGGCAGACTGGAGAGCTGCAGATTGATCAGTGTCTTCCCAAACACACAGTCTATGGTCAGGAACGTATCTGCAAAGTATCATTTAGAACAGATCGAGTCTGATGGTGCAACCGCTGTTATAGAGTTTCCTACAGAATGAACTGCTAGGCCTACTACTGCGCTACCGGTACCAAATTCACGAAATCTGCATTCACGCAAACAAACGCGTAAAATAAGACTCGAGATAGCGACAGTGCACGTGCTCGTGACGAGAGCTTTCGTTCGATGTATCGCGAGCTCAGATTGGTGCTTGTGTGTAGAAACGTATAGCTTGGACAGACAAACAAACAAACAGACAGACAGACAGACACATGATATTTATATATATAGACTAGAAAGGGACAGCTTTCTAGTGCACGTGCAGATGATATATGAATATGTGTGGGAGATTTGAGAACTGCATACGGAACAGACACCATCATTAAATAAAACACCACCCCCATAAGAGATAACTGTCAAGTTTCAACTTTAGGCAGATTGTAAATAACAAAATTTCCAGAAAATGATCACTTTCAGATCCACCCTCTACCTGCGGACTGGTGAAATGCAGACGGCGCTGCAGTTTGGTAAAGATGGGGTTTATGGTGAAGTAAAATGCCTGCCTTTCAAGTTTCAGCTTAAACAGATTGTAAATAACAAAATTGGTGTAGATGTTCATATTTAAACATTTCACCCTCTAGCGGTAGACTGAAGAACTGTAGACGACTCTAGGACTCCGTAAAGATACAGAATATGCTGTAGTAGATTCCTGCCAAGTTCCAGCTCAATAGGATTAAAAAGAACCAAATGGGATGAGGTGTTCACTATCAGATATTTCGCCCTCTAGCGTCAAATGGGGGGACTGTATACAACTCTGCGAATCCGTAAAGGTACAGCCTATGTTGTAGTAGATGCCTACCAAGTTTCAGTCTAAACCGTTAGTAAATTTCAAAGTTGGAGAAGATGTTAACTTTCAGACATTTCACCCTCTAGCGGTAGACTGGGGAAGTGTATAGGACTCTGCAACTCCGTAAAGATACAGCGTATGATGTAGTAGATACCTGCCAAGTTTCACCTCAAAAGGATTAAAAAGAACCAAATGGGATGAGGTTTTCACTATCAGACAATTCCCCCTCTAGCGGCTGACTGTGGAACTGTAGACGACTCTACTACTCCACAAAGATATAGCCTATGCTATAGTAGATGTCTACCAAGTTTCAGTCTAAAAGGATTGTAAATAACAAAGTTGGAGGAGATATTAAGTTTCATACATTTCGCCCTCTAGCGGCAGACGCGGGTAATGTAGACAACTCTGCGCGACTCAGTAAAGATATAGCCTATGCTGTAGTAGATGCCTACCAAGTTCAGTCTAAATGGATTATAAATAACAAAGTTGGAGAAGATGGTAACTTTCAGACATTTCACCCTCTAGCGGTAGACTGGGGAAGTGTATAGGACTCTGCAACTCCGTAAAGATAGAGCCTAGGATGTAGTAGATACCTGCCAAGTTTCAGCTCAAAAGGATTAAAAAGAACCAAATGGGATGAGGTTTTCACTATCAGACAATTCGCCCTCTTGCGGCTGACTGTGGAACTGTAGACGACTCTACTACTCCGCAAAGATATAGCCTATGCTATAGTAGATGCCTACCAAGTTTCAGTCTAAAAGGTTTGTAAATAACAAAGTTGGAGAAGATGTTAACTTTCATACATTTCGCCCTCTAGCGGCAGACGCGGGTACTGTAGACAACTCTGCGCGACTCAGTAAAGATATAGCCTATGCTGTAGTAGATGCCTACCAAGTTCAGTCTAAATGGATTAAAATAACAAAGTTGGAGAAGATGTTAACTTGCAGACATTTCGCCCTCTAGCGGTAGACTGGGAAATTGTAGACGACTCTGCGACTCAGTAAAGATTCAGCCTATGCTGTAGTAGATGCCTACCAAGTTTCAGTCAAAACGGATTGTAAATAATAAAGTTGGAGAAGATGTTAACTCTCAGACATTTAGCCCTCTAACGGTAGACTGGGGAACTGTAGACAACCCAGTGACTCCGGAAATATACAGCCTATGCTGCAGTATATAGCTACCACGTTTCAGCTCAAAAGCATTAAAAACAACCCTATAAGATCAGGTTTTCACTATCGGATAATTCGCCCTCTAGCGGCAGACGGTGGAACTTCAGACGGCTCTGAGTATTACGTTGCAACGAGTTAGGGCGAGACCTATCTAACGAGCTATAGTAAGCGAGATTTCATCGAGATTAGATGTATAATATTAGATAAAATAATAATACAGTAAGTATAGGCCTACAGAAATAATTATTTTACTTTTAATATTCACTAGAAAGCCTGTGGCCCTTCGGGCCACAGCTTTCTAGTGCACCTGCAGATGATATATGACTATGTGTGGGAGATTTGAGAACTGCATATGGAACAGACACCATCATTAAATAAAACACCACCCCCATAAGAGATAACTGTCAAATTTCAACTTTAGGCAGATTGTAAATAACAAAATTTCCAGAAAATGATCACTTTCAGATCGACTCCGTAAAGGTACAGCCTATGCTGTAGTAGATGCCTACCAAGTTTCAGTCTAAACCGTTAGTAAATAACAGTAGACTGGGGAAGTGTATAGGACTCTGCAACTCCCTAAAGATACAGCCTATGATGTAGTAGATACCTGCCAAGTTTTAGCTCAAAAAGATTAAAAAGAACCAAATGGGATGAGGTTTTCACTATCAGACAATTCGCCCTCTAGCGGCTGACTGTGGAACTGTAGACGTCTCTACTACTCCGCAAAGATATAGCCTATGCTATAGTAGATGCCTACCAAGTTTCAGTCTAAAAGGATTGTAAATAACAAAGTTGGAGGAGATGTTAACTTTCATACATTTCGCCCTCTAGCGGCAGACGCAGGTAATGTAGACAACTCTGCGCGACTCAGTAAAGATAAAGCCTATGCTGTAGTAGATGCCTACCAAGTTTCAGTCTAAACGGATTGTAAATAACAAAGTTGGAGAAGATGTTAACTCTCAGACATTTAGCCCTCTAACGGTAGACTGGGGAACTGTAGACAAATCAGTGACTCCGGAAATATACAGCCTATGCTGCAGTATATAGCTACCAAGTTTCAGCTCAAAAGCATTAAAAATAACAAAGTTGGAGAAGATGTTAACTTTCAGACATTTCGCCCTCTAGCGGTAGACTGGGGAATTGTAGACGACTCTACAACTCCGCAAAGATATAGCCTATGCTATAGTAGATGCCTACCAAGTTTCAGTCTAAAAGGATTGTAAATAACAAAGTTGGAGAAGATGTTACCTTTCATACATTTCGCCCTCTAGCGGCAGACGCGGGTACTGTAGACAACCCTGCGCGACTCAGTAAAGATATAGCCTATGCTGTAGTAGATGCCTACCAAGTTCAGTCTAAATGGATTATAAATAACAAAGTTGGAGAAGATGTTAACTTGCAGACATTTCGCCCTCTAGCGGTAGACTGGGAAATTGTACACGACTCTGCGACTCAGTAAAGATTCAGCCTATGCTGTAGTAGATGCCTACAAAGTTTCAGTCAAAACGGATTGTAAATAATAAAGTTGGAGAAGATGTTAACTCTCAGACATTTAGCCCTCTAACGGTAGACTGGGGAACTGTGGACAACTCAGTGACTCCGGAATTATAAAGCCTATGCTGCTGCTGCAGTATATAGCAACCAAGTTTCAGCTCAAAAGCATTAAAAACAACCCAATGAGATCAGGTTTTCAGTATCGGACAATTCGCCCTCTGGCGGCAGACAGGGGAACTTCAGACGGCTCTGAGTATTACGTTGCAACGAGTTAGGGCGAGACCTATCTAACGAGCTATAGTAAGCGAGATTTCATCAAGATTAGATGTATAATATTAGATAAAATAATAATACAGTAAGTACAGGCGTAGAGAAATAATTATTTTACTTTTAATATTCATAACAGTAAAACAAAAATGTTATAAACCTCTCCTTCCATGCAGCCAATGATTGAGAAAGCAGAATTACTCTGAGCAATTCGCAATAGACAACCCAAACCCACCCCAATCAACACTCCAGCCTGCTTGCTCCTTATCTGTGCCCAGCCAGCTAGCTGCGAGTTCAATAATTACCTTAACTTTGCTATGATACAGAAAACAATCCTTCCCTATTCAATACCAATAGGCCAATTCGATCGTGCTTGGCGAATATGACATATTTATACACTATTTGGTTTTTAATCAATAAATAATCATACATATTTATATTAAACACTCGAATAAAATAAAAACTTTGTGAGAATGGGACACGGCGAATCTACCCATGTTAATTTTATACCAGGTGGGATAAATGTTAGCCCTCTAAATAATTAATTACCGATAGAAGAACCGAAATAATTCGATAAATTTAGCCCGAAAATAACGAAAATCGCCCTCTAGCGGCAGACGGGCGAACTTCAGACGACTCTGAGTATTACGTTGCAACGAGTTAGAGCGAGACCTTTCTAACGAGCTATAGCACGCGAGATTTCATCGAGATGGGTTCGATTGTATAGCCGATGACAAACACACAGACAATCGATATTTATATATATTAGACTAGAAAGCCTGTGGCCCTTCGGGCCACAGCTTTCTAGTGCACGTGCAGATGATATATGAATATGTGTGGAAGATTGGAGAACTGCATACGGAACAGACACCATCATTAAATAAAACACCACCCCCATAAGAGATAACTTTCAAGTTTCAACTTTAGTCAGATTGTAAATAACAAAATTTCCAGAAAATGATCACTTTCAGATCCACCCTCTACCTGCGGACTGGTGAAATGCAGACGGCGCTGCAGTTTGGTAAAGGTGGGGTTTATGAAGTAAAATGCCTGCCTTTCAAGTTTCAGCTTAAACAGATTGTAAATAACAAAATTGGTGTAGATGTTCACATTCAGACTTCTAGCGGTAGACTGAAGAACTGTAGACGACTCTGGGACTCCGTAAAGATACAGAATATGCTGCAGTAGATTCCTGCCAAGTTTCAGCTCAAAGGGATTAAAGAGAACCAATTGGGATGAGGTGTTCACTATCAGACAATTCGCCCTCTAGCGGCAGATAGGGGAACTGTATACAACTCTGCGACTCCGTAAAGGTAGAGCCTATGCTGTAGTAGATGCCTACCAAGTTTCAGTCTAAACCGTTTGTAAATAACAAAGTTGGAGAAGATGTTAATTTTCAGACATTTCACCCTCTAGCGGTAGACTGGGGAAGTGTATAGGACTCTGCAACTCCGTAAAGATAGAGCCTAGGATGTAGTAGATACCTGCCAAGTTTCAGCTCAAAAGGATTAAAAAGAACCAAATGGGATGAGGTTTTCACTATCAGACAATTCGCCCTCTTGCGTCTGACTGTGGAACTGTAGACGACTCTACTACTCCGCAAAGATATAGCCTATGCTATAGTAGATGCCTACCAAGTTTCAGTCTAAAAGGATTGTAAATAACAAAGTTGGAGAAGATGTTAACTTTCATACATTTCGCCCTCTAGCGGCAGACGCGGGTACTGTAGACAACTCTGCGCGACTCAGTAAAGATATAGCCTATGCTGTAGTAGATGCCTACCAAGTTCAGTCTAAATGGATTATAAATAACAAAGTTAGAGAAGATGTTAACTTGCAGACATTTCGCCCTCTAGCGGTAGACTGGGAAATTGTAGACGACTTTGCGACTCAGTAAAGATTCAGCCTATGCTGTAGTAGATGCCTACCAAGTTTCAGTCAAAACGGATTGTAAATAATAAAGTTGGAGAAGATGTTATCTCTCAGACATTTAGCACTCTAACGGTAGACTGGGGAACTGTAGACCACCCAGTGACTCCGGAAATATACAGCCTATGCTGCAGTATATAGCTACCAAGTTTCAGCTCAAAAGCATTAAAAACAACCCAATAAGATCAGGTTTTCACTATCGGATAATTCGCCCTCTAGCGGCAGACGGGGGAACTTCAGACGGCTCTGAGTATTACGTTGCAACGAGTTAGGGCGAGACCTATCTAACGAGCTATAGTAAGCGAGATTTCATCGAGATTAGATGTATAATATTAGATAACATAATAATACAGTAAGTATAGGCCTATAGAAATAATTATTTTTACTTTTAATATTCATAACAGTAAAACAAAAATGTTATAAACCTCTCCTTCCATGCAGCCAATGATTGAGAAAGCAGAATTACTACAACCCAAACCCACCCCAATCAACACTCCAGCCTGCTTGCTCCTTATCTGTGCCCAGCCAGCTAGCTGCGAGTTCAATAATTACCTTAAGGTTGCTACAGAAAACAATCCTTCCCTATTCAATAACAATAGGCCAATTCGATCGTGCTTGGCGAATATGACATATTTATACACTATTTGTTTTTTAATCAATAAATAATCATACATATTTATATTAAACACTCGAATAAAATAAATACTTTGTGAGAATGGGACACGGCGAATCTACCCATGTTAATTTTATACCAGGTGGGATAAATGTTAGCCCTCTAAATCATTAATTACCGATAGAAGAACCGAAATAATTCGATAAATTTCGCCCGAAAATCACGAAAATCGCCCTCTAGCGGCAGACGGGCGAACTTCAG
>JAUCBJ010003190.1:0-49892 GCA_032718475.1 Nemertoderma westbladi
TATTTAATCCAGCATTAACAGGAATATTTATTGAAATAAGTGACTCAATTCAGAAAATTATTAAAATAACTTGGGATTTGACTAGAAATTACATCGACACTATTGTAATTGTTGTTGTTCTAGTTGTGTGTGTATATGACATATGTGTAATGAATAGCATCCTGTTTCTTATCATTATAATATGCATATTGCCCTTGTGCCGAGGCATAAGAAGTATGTTATTTCTTGTTATGAATATTTATTGTAGTATTTCTACATTACTAAGAATGGTTTACCAAGTCTCTACTATTCAAGAATGGTTTGATGAACAAGTATTCCATCAAGTATTTAAATGCACCAACCAAACTCCACCATATAAGACAACACATATTGGTGATTATGACTATGCACACGCTACTCAAAGATGGGTCGGACTACGCAAATTACATGAAAATGATGAGCAATTAATTGCTTATCTTAAGGGACAGTTAGCTGTAATTGCTGTAACCATTCTTTACTCTATAATAAACTACTGCAACCACTCAATAACCAATCGGCACAGTGATTTACATCAGATTAATGAAAACACATTGAAATTTATTAAAGATTTATCAAACATGATTTACAAATACGTAGCAATTGAGATTACGGCAATTTGTATTGCAGCTAACATCTGCATGCGAATGGATGCTGTGGCTATTTGTCAATGCATATGGTTGTTCATTGTGTTGCTATTGAAGTGCAGACATAAGAGGTTGTCCAGGATTATTTGGAGGGCATATTTTCTAGTGGATCTGATTTTGGTATTGATATTGTATTTTATGCAACTGCTAATTCCATGCAAAAAGTATCCCTGGCATAAGGATGTATCTAAGAATTTTGTTCGTTGGTTGAGCTTGCCTGTTAATGGAAACATTGAAAATGGATACCTTCCACAGCTGTTTGTAACAGATTTTCTTATTCTTTTATCCTTGTCATGGCAACTTCAAATTCGAGATCCAGCTGCGCCAGAAATTAAATACCATCTTTCTGTACCCGAACTGAAAGAGGGGAGAGATTTTATTAAACACCATGGAACATATTTTCAAATCCTAGTGCAAATTATTTATAATTATTTCCACGTAGTGACATTGGCGATCGTGTGTTGGACAGGTATAGATTCAGTATCAATTACTGGCCTTGGTTATGTCATATTGTCTCTCTACTTATTATGGAGTGGCCATCACGCAATTATACACAGTAAAGCAGCATTAATTCGACAATGGAACATTTTGGTTAACTATATAATTGGTGTAATTTTCATCAAATGTTGCTTTCAATACGTTTCATGTGTTGAACATGAAAAAATATATGGCGATGACAATTGTCTATTAATTAATATCATTAATGTAGACTGCATTCGACATGATTACAATATAGACCTAAAATCAAAGTGGGACCATTGCAAAGTGGAACTACCATCGGAAATTGGCTACATTTGTATGGATCTAATTTGCTTTGCATTTGCTGTAATTCAGAGACGGATTGTAGGATACAGATATATCAGTGTTTGTCATTGGGAGTATAAAATGGGTAACTTACAAAGGCAGAGAGGCGGCGAACTTATAAATGAGGCTTCAAGAGAAGAAATTAGGCTTCGTCGACATGAGGAACAAAGCATTGTTGAAGAATTAAAGAAAGCTGTTGTTAGCATTAAATATAGACATAAACAAAGCATCTTGAAGCATTATAAAGAACCACAGGTGCATGTTCAAGCAATTTATAGAGGAGATAACTTTGATTATTCTGACGAAGTTATGGAAGACTTAACAGGCCACAATGCCGATATAAGTGGTATCTTTAAAAGAAGTCGTCATACAACTGCATCTTATCAAAGGCAATCACTACATCAAATAAATTACGATTGTGAAGTAGGGAGCCCTGAAAATATCAGTGAAGTGAACAACCATCATACATCATCATCCAAGAACAGTGATAACAATACACCTGTATTATCTCACAATTTAGACTCATTTGAAACAGAATCTAAGGATAAAGATATGCAAACATTGTTAATCAAGAAGCATCAAAAAGATGATGATCTTTCGATAGCCTACGATTTCATACCAGGATATTGGAGGCTTATGATATTTATTGACGAGTTAATTGACCTACTCGATAACACAACGGCTGATTTCAGAACAACCTCAAGAATATTAATATATGAAAGAAGACAAATGTGGGAAAAGATGGAGAAGGGAGAATCATTTGAAAGTGTACAGGATTGGTACAATCAAAGAGTAATATATGCACCAATTTACCGAAAGAAGAGGACAACATTACCCAGCATAATTGAGAATATGGGTGAGGATTTTATGGACAGTAACCACCCACGATTGCTACGAATTTTGTATGGTCTCTACCATTGCGCTGTGAAGTACTCAAATATAATTGTATACTGCATCGTCATGTTAAATCAAACCTTTTACCCCTCAATTCTCTCTATGGTTTTACAACTGGCAGCACTTTTGTGGGGAATGTTGTGTATCCCACGACCTGGTAAATATTTTTGGATTTTTATGGCAGTATATGCGACGTTAGTTATCATAATAAAGTACATATTACGTATTGGATATCACTCGAATTTATCAACAAATGCATATTCATTTTTCATTATACTTTTGGGGGATGATAGAAGTGTGCATAGCTACGACATTGCAGTTCTTTTCTCAATAATATTTCATATTTTTGTACTTGAGATATATGGTCTGTGGACAGATGGAAATAATGTATTAACAGAGTGTACCACCATACGTCAATTACCTACGGACAAGAGCATCGTTTCAAAAGAATCTTATGATTCAGGGATGCCAATAGAACCAACGATGAAAGGCATAAGGGCCACACAAAGCATAAAACCTCAGACACTTATGGGAGATATTACAAACTTTTGCAAGCAATTGACAAACACGGATATGAAACCCCAAAATGATGTGTACATGTTTATGTTCCTTTCTGATCTGGTTGCATTCTTGATTTTTGTTTTCAGCTTTAGCAGCTTCTTTGGCCAAGGTACAAACATGGGCAATGAAGATGTTACATCCATATTTAGAGATACGAAGGTATCAACAACTTGGTTATGTTTGGGTATGTTGCAGTTTGCATTACTACTCATGGATAGGGCACTGTATCTCAATAAATTCATTAAGGGAAAATTTCTGCTCCAAATTATTATGGTTTTTACAATCCATGGATGGCTTTTCTTATGGGTGCCAGCATCTACAAAAAAAAAAATAACAGAAAACAGAGCGGCACAATTTTGGTATCTTTTTAAGTACATCTACTTTGCACTGAGTGCATATCAGTTAAGAAGCGGATATCCCACCTTGATATTGAATAACTTCTTAACAAATTCATTTTCCATGGTAAGATATTGCCTCTTCAAAACTTTTCTGGTGATTCCTTTTCTGGCAGAGATGCGATACATAATGGACTGGATGTGGACCGACACAGCACTCTCTTTAGACAGATGGGTAAAAGTTGAGTGTATATTTAATATTGCATATCTCGCTAAATGCTATAGGGGTTATGAATTGACCTTTCCATATGCTAGAGGTCAAAAGAAAAGTATGGCATGGAAGCTAGTTTTAGGGGTGATGTTCATACTTTTTCTAAACATAATGATCTGGTTCCCGTTTATATTATATGCACTAGGTGATATTTTAAAAGTATCCAATAAACCTATTGGTGCAAGTGCCGCGGTTTTTTTCACCCATGGGTCTGATGGTTATGATGTTATTTGGCAGCGTCGAATGACTGACCCTATCATATGCTCACAAGAGGAAAAATCTAAAATATTGAACGGACAAGGCTTAACGCAAGAACGCATTGATAAATTAAACAACCTTGATATGTACAAATTAAGATTCGAGGAGAGTAGTGCCACTGTGTGGGCTATTACATCACCAGCTCGACAAAATTTACTGAACAAAACAGAAAATTATAGAATCCACCTTGAGTTGACTGTATTTCTCTCGAATACAACAAAGTATCACAAGGATAGTGTCACAAAGAGATTCAATCAAATAATATCGTCAGAAGTAATTGGAGACCTGCTCAAAGGCAAGTCGAATAATGAAACTAGAGTTGTTCCCATCCTTACTCATTTCTCCATCCAATCGGAAGATGCTGAACTAGACCCAATTAATACCATTACACTTCAGTTGAAAGAAGACAATAGTGCAGCATACTGGATTATCTCTCAAAAGAAAAACAAAGGCATAGAAATATATGTAACATTGGATTTTTCAGTTGTGCCTGGATTATCATATTTACAAATGTCTATAGCCGCTCTGTACATCTCTGTTGTGTTCGTAATCAGTAAGTTGCTTCGCCAGTTTTTAGTTGAAGGATCTACTCAGATGATCATGTATGAAGATATTCCGAACCCAGAGCCTATTCTTCAGTTGTGTCATAACATACATCTAGTGAGAGAGGTTGGGGAATTGACCTTGGAAGAAGACCTCTACGCCCAGCTCATATATATATATCGCTCACCGGAAACCTTAATTCAACTAACTAAATTGAAATGCTTATAGGGATGTTATTATGAAAGAAGATACGCTACACAATGCAAAATAAAACCATATTTCGTATTTTGAATATTTGAAAGAACCTATATATTAGTCTAAACGTACTTTACTACAATATAGTATGATTCTAAATTATCCATTCTACATATATTGGCGTAAATTATTTTATTTAAATTTGCTCTGTTGTGTTTTTAAATACCCCTGAAGATGGGTGTGAAACCCAAAATGCGTATTTTGGCAATAATATTTAAATTGTAATATTTATATTTTTTGTATGAAGGCTTAAACCCTTGCTCCCGCATTTATTATTCACGATATATTAGTCTAGGCAACTATGGATTAATTCGAACAAAATGGATAATTTGTAGTGAGTGTACAGCACATACCATGCCATGTAACATAGTAACATACACTGGTATTCATAACAGTTCCTAACTCGGTTCCGACTTACACCATGCACCGGAATATAATGTCGCAATTCAATGACACGACCCCCGACCCTAAATTTTCTACAAATCTTAATGAGATTGCATGAAATTTGAAACATAGATAGTTTCACCTCACTCCTCCTCCATGAGTGAGCCAGAAATTTTTGCTTTCAATCTTTGAAAAAATTGTCTCCGGCGATATTCCACCCGTCCACCGCAGTTATTCTTCTACTTTATAGCTGTTTGTTGGTACTGATGGAAAGCTGGCAATATATTCCAGACATGTAACACAATATGAATTTCGTCGTAAAATAGTTGAGTTATGAGTTTTCAAAAGTTACATCTATTCGCACTGCGCTTGGCTATTTTATTCTATTTAAAAAATACACCATATAAGCCTGGAGGGTTCACGGTCCTACTTATATCAGAACAATAATAATAATATCGTCAGACTGTGCCGTTACCGTCACCGTTATATTACCGACACGCGGTTGCGGTAGTGGTACCCGTATGAATAAGCTCGCTTAGTTTCGTGGCTCGCCCCCACAATCAATTCACTGATATCAGTAACAACCAGAGCTTGATATAGTTGAATGTTCTGTCGATTACCCAATTATATTTTAAGTAATTAATTGCACAATTATTGTAATAATGTGTAATTTGTGTAAAAACACAATTATTTAATAACGCAATGTAACACAAATATTATACATAAAGATAGTACCGAAATATAAACAGTTAAACTAGTCTGAAATCAGTAAAGCTCCAGCACAGTCCGTTTTTAATTAATTTCTGAATCTCTTCTGTTAGCGCATTTGATCGAAAATGGTTTTATCCACAATTTCAATGTTATAAGATTATGAATGGGAGAAGCCCGGGGTTGGGCTAGGCTGCAGCATTTAAAGCACTGTGCCCATACAGTGCTGCCCCATCTAGGGATTGAACCCGGGCTCCCTAATCGGAAGCACAGTAATGTCACCACTAGACCAAGCTGCTGCTGTTATAAGATTATTATACCTCGTTAGGAGCCGCGTGTAAATCCTCCGGTCTGGCACAGACAAACGTTATGTACGCTAGGTTACCTTCAAATTAAGGACTTTTGAATGTTTTGTATCCCTTTTTTTCCCTTTGGCCACCAGACTTCCCATTCGGCTTTCTATGGATCTCTTCTGTGACCTCCTCTGCCAAGAATTCTCAATTACAGGCATTATGTTCATCTATGGCTGGAGCGGGTAAATTTAATATATTGTTGCCAATCAGTCTTGTATCTTCATCCTGATTGTATAGATTGCATAAGGCTAATATTTAGCGAATCAATTATTTTGTTACGTTTTTCACCCTGCTGAATAAAAATATATCACCCAAGGAAATGTAAAAATGAAAATAATTAAGGATATAATGGAGGCCCCTAAGTTGTGAGGAAATGTGCTGATTAAAATGTGGGACTGGACGTCTACAAAAAAATATAGTATTGCCTTATTCAATTCAAGCAGCCAGTCTACAGTAGTAGGCATACTCAGTTCTACAAACAAAGTATGACTTAAGTGAAATTCAATTTTATAAACAACTGTCAAAATGAATTCCTTCTACTGATGGCAATGCAATGAGGAGGTAGGTGTGCATGAATGTTTAACTAATCTCAAACTAAAACGGGCGGAAAAGCCAACCAACAACCAAGGTTAAGGCTGAATCACCAGCCCCATCGCCTCAATGGTTGGAAGGCCCACTTTGAAAAGCTCCTCTGTAATGACAGGACAGGGTATTTCCTGATAACTTTATAGAAGTAAAAGTGTCTGAGTCTGTAGTCCCAGATATTTCCATTGGCGATATCTCCTTTGCAGAAGTGAAGGCTGCTGCAAAGAGCATTAAGACCAATCGTGCCAGTGGAGTAGATGGTGTTCCACCTGAGGTCTTTAAAATACCTGAGTGTTTAAAGCTCATCTATCCCATCATAGTAGACATGTACCGAACAACAAGAGTCCCACAAGAAATGAAAACAAATAAGTTGGTGCCAGTTCCCAAGAAGGGCAACCTAACACTCTATGGTTCTTTTCGGGGAATCTCATTAATCTCGATTGCTGCAAAGCTATACAATAGAATTATATTAAATCGCATCAGGGATCCCATTGAGAGACTGCTCCGTGGAAATCAGAATGGGTTCTGTAAATGTCGTGGGACCATGGAGCCCATTTTGGCACTTAGAAGGATAATTGAAAAAAGAAATCAAAAAGAAGTTATCAAAAAAGAAAGACAGGTATTTGGCTGTTATCTTTGTTGACTTCTTCAAGTCCTTTGATTCAGTCTCTCGCACACGTATGTTCAGTATACTTTCATTATATGGGATTCCTGATGAAATTATTGCAGCAATCAGATCAGTATACGATGGTTCGACAACATTTGTGTCTACTGTTGAGTTGATGGTGTTAGAAGTTGAAGTGTATATATCGAATATCATTATAATATATTAGGCCTACTAGCCAAACATGACTGCAGATATATAAACCTAGCGCAGTACAGCAGTACTTCTGACAGTCATTGTAGATGCTCAGTACCGGTTGCCGGTAGCACAATGATAAACTATAATGTAATACAACTAGAGTATTTAAATTTCCCACCACACCCTTAAGATACTGATTATCGCATAATATATTGTCATACAGTTTAAAGGTAAGTTACAGTTTCTAACACTCCCACTTGACAATAATAATTATGCGACATTGAATTTAATTACTCTAATGAAATAAGACCAATTTTTGAGCAATGATATTCAAATATCGCTTTCGTGAGTCCCTTTGTAAACATATCAGCAGTCATTTCCTTCGAGCTGCAGTATTTAACAGTAACAATATTACGAGCAATTAGTTCTCGAATGAAATGAAACCTGACATCGATATGTTTAGTACGATTGTGGAAGACAGGGTTCTTCACTAGTGCAATAGCACTCTGGTTATCCTCATACATCATTACTGGTTCAACCTTTGACAATAATATGTTTGCTATCAAGATGCGCAACCACTTTGCCTCTTGGGCAGCTGAACTTAATGCAACATATTCTGCTTCTGTTGAAGATATTGCCACAATGTCCTGTCTCTTGCTTCTCCAGCTAACAGCACAATCTCCTACAAAGAATATATATCCAGATGTATATTTACGAGTTTCAGAACATCCTGCATGATTAGCATCTGAGTATCCACTTGCAGAAATCACTGAAGTTTCTTTAGCATTATATTTTAAACCTACATTCAATGTACCACGGATATAACGAAATACACGTTTTACCCCCTTCCAATGTGCCTCTGATGGATCTGACATGTATTTACTTAAAATACCAATAGATGTAGCTAAATCTGGTCGAGTTCCAGTCATTGCATATGTGAGACTACCAATCGCTGTTTGATAAAGAGTTTTGTCAGCTGGTTTCTCATCATCAGTTCTCTTCTCGAATTTCACATTTGGATCAATTGGGGTAGCAACTGGTTTGCAGTTTAGCATACCAAATCTCTCAAGTACATTTTCTAAGTACTTTGATTGATTTATAGTCATTGTCCGATTCTTACGATCCCTAGTAATCACCATTCCAAGAATATATTCTAATTCTCCTTTATCAACCATTTCAAATCGACTAGATAATGTACATTTCTCTTGCATTAATATTTCATCATCACTTGATGCTATGAGAATATCATCTACATAGAGAACAATGATTACTACAATATCATTGACATACTTGATATACATGCACGGATCAGCTTCATTTTGTTTGAATCCATTCGAAGTTAGATGCTTATCAATTAATTTATTCCAGCATCTAGAAGATTGTTTTAAACCATAAATGGCCTTTTTTAGTTTGCAGACGAAATCAGGACGTTTGTCATCAACATAGCCCTCTGGTTGCTTCATATAGATTTCTTTCATAAGTTCCCCATTTAGAAAGGCTGTTTTAACATCCATTTGATGTATTGACCAATTCAGTTGATTTGCAATAGCTAATACTGTACGAATAGCACTGTATTTAGCAACAGGTGCAAACACTTCATCATAGTCTATCCCATATTCTTGAGTAAAACCACGTGCCACTAGACGGGCTTTATAACGTTCAATGGAACCATCAGGTTGATATTTATATTTGAGAATCCATTTGCAATCAACAATATTTGCATCTGCGGGTGCTTTTACCAAAGTCCATGTCTGATTCTTTATTAGAGATTCATATTCAGTATCCATTGCCTCTCGCCAATAATCACCATCATTTCGTGACCATGCTTCTTTGAGTGTTTGAGGTTCAATACTCTCCTCCTCTACAATCATGGCCTTCGGCCATTCAATTGTACCCAATCGGTCTGGTGGCTTACGTTGACGTGTTGGATAATGATGAACACTTTTTGATGTTGATGATGAAGTCATTTCACCTTCATTGATTGTTTCCACTACAGGTTCATCATCTAAATCAAACCCATGAAATACTTCACCATCAGATGAAGACACACTATCTCCTATAGTCTCAATCTCCATAGCCTCTTGATTATTTACAATGTTTGATGTATGATCAACTATACTCGTCCTAGTCTGTTGAGCCTCTTGATTATTTACAATGTTCGATGTATGATCAACTATACTCTTCCTAGTCTGTTGAGCCTCTTTTACAACTAGCTCCCCTTGATCAACATCGGAACTTTCCTTCATATATGGAGGTTTTAATATTGGATTTGTGACACGATTTGACATCTTTGGAAAACTATTTTCAAAGAACTGTACATCACGACTCTCATAAATCCGCTTACTCTCTGGCTCATATAATCTATAACCCTTAGACTTTCCACTATATCCAATAAAGATGCACTTACGAGCCTTTGCATCGAGTTTCTTTCGTTTCTCTCGTGGTAGATGCATAAATGAATAACATCCAAAAATTCTCAAAGAACTTACATCTGGTTTATTGCCAAACCAAACTTCATAGGGAGTCGACCCTTGAACTGCATTTGTAGGACATCGGTTGCGAATATAAACAGCAGTGCTCACAGCTTCTGCCCAGAACTGTTTTGATAATCCTGCTGCATATAACATTGACAATGCAAGTTCCATAATTGTGCGATTCATGCGCTCTGCAACTCCATTTTGTTGTGGATTATATGGAACAGTGAATTCATGCATAATTCCTTTAGATAAACAATACTCTTTTAATGAGGTTGAGTTATATTCGCCACCATTATCTGAACGTAATATCTTTACAGTTCGACCAATTTGGTTTTCAACTTTTGCTACAAAATCCTTGAAGCATTGAAATAGTTCACTTTTATGCTTCAATATATAAACTGTTGTATATCGTGATTTATCATCAATGATAGTAGCAAAATATTTAGAACCACCAATTGATTCAGTGTCCATAGGGCCACATATATCTGAGTGAACAATATCAACTAGATCATCTGCCCTACGAGAAGAATGTGTAGGAAATGGGACCTTGTGCGATTTCCCTAGTGCACAACCCTCACAATTCGTATTGAAGGTTTCTATATCACAATTAATTCCACTTACCATTTCATTATCCAATAATTGCTTTAAGCTATCAATTCCTACATGACCAAATCGTTCATGCCATATTTGACCAAGTAAAGAAGTAGCAACCAATGCAGAATTACCAGTATGTACTTCAAGTTTATACAAGTCACCATCCACTCTACCATTTGCAATTACTTGTTTTCCATAACCAATTTCACATTCTGACCTATAAAAATTTATATAAGCCCCTTTCTTTGTCAATGCACGAACTGAAAGAAGATTCTTCCCTAGTTTTGGAACATACAAAACTTCAGAAATACAAAGTTTAGCTCCGCAAGTAGATTGAATATTAACAATTCCTTTACCTATAGCATTTACATAACGTTTATCACCAAGATAAACATATTTGCAATGGTCAAATTTTTTATAATTTATGAAACAATCTGACACAAATGTCATATGTTCGGTAGCTCCTGAATCAATATACCAATTATCACACCCAGTATTCGAATTGCTAATATGCAAAGCAAACGAACAGTTTTCAAGATAATCCAGCTCATTCAATTCTGATTCTGATTCACTACCTTTAACAAGAAGTCCCTCTGACTTCTTTCGAGTTGGACACGCTGAAGCCCAATGTGAATTATCACTGCAAAGTTGACAACCTCTTTGAGTACATTTCCGAGCAAAATGTCCCCCAACACCACACTTTAAACATGGAGCCTTGCTCTTCCGGAATCCTGGTGAAGAAGTGAACTGCTGCGGCTTGCTACTCCCACTGTCTTGTTGTCCTTTCTTTGCATAACCCTTTTGTTTCACTGATAAAAGGGCATTCTCTGTTTCACTATTGTGTGTGTGCCGTGCACTTTCATTAAACAGTAAACCCTTTATATTGTCCCATGACATTTCATTGACAGCAACATCAATCGCTGACAGCATGGAATTATACGATGATGGAAGTGATCCTAAAACAGTAAGTGCGAATGCCTTGTCCGTAATATTCTCTTCTGGATCAAGTTCATTAATCTTTGTGTAAAGATTCCTCATCTCCGTAACATGTTTCTCAACGTTGCCACCATTTGGCAACTGTTTATTGAAAAATTCGGTTCGAAGTCTAACAATCTTTAGCCATGATTTTCGATCAAACTGTTCCTCTAATGCATCCCAAGTTTCCTTTGCAGTCGTTGCATCCTTTATATAGCAACGCAATTCCGGATCAATAGCTAGTGCAATAGTTGTGCGTGCGCGAGTTTTCCTTCGCATAAACGCAGCTCTACCAGCTCCTTCCGGTGGAGTAGGATCTCCAATGACAAACTCCCACAAATCGTGATGTTCCAATGTAAGCTGCATTGTGTAACGCCATTCACAATAGTTTTCAGACCGCAGTTTCTCGATTTTCTCTATCTTTAAACCGCCAATATCATCCGCCATTTCAGTAAACTATCTGTGTGCAATTAATTATATCAGCAACAAAGGAGTAAACAATATCGATTTGTTAAATTTCAGTCACTGATCCTTTCCCACTACTGCTACCGCTTGCCGGTACCGGTAACCACGATAATTAGCGATTTTAGTATTTGCAAAGTTTCCTTGCATACCGGTACTCATTACAATTCATTACAATTAACAGTACCATAGCATCTGACTGCCTGTTACTTGGGCCCATAACCTGTTAGAAGTTGAAGTGTATATATCGAATATCATTATAATATATTAGGCCTACTAGCCAAACATGACTGCAGATATATAAACCTAGCGCAGTATAGCAGTACTTCTGACAGTCATTGTAGATGCTCAGTACCGGTTGCCGGTAGCACAATGATAAACTATAATGTAATACAACTAGAGTATTTAAATTTCCCACCACACCCTTAAGATACTGATTATCGCATAATATATTGTCATACAGTTTAAAGGTAAGTTACAGTTTCTAACAGATGGTGACTCAGAACCATTTGAAGTATTATGGGGAGTCCTCCAAGGAGACACACTTGCGCCATTCTTGTTCATAATTGTGGTTGACTATGTTCTATGCATATCCTTAGATCATCATAATGATGATGGGGTGATGGTAACTCCACCTATTGGCTCCAGAAATCGAAATCCTGCCAAGTACCTAACTGATCAAGACTTTGCTGATGACTTAGGAGTACTCTCAGAATCATTAGAGGGAGCCCAACGGCTCCTCAGCTCATTAGAACATGCTGCTTCTAGTGTTGGTCTTTTTATTAACTCCATAAAGACCAAAATTTTGACAGTTAACTTTGAAAGTCCTCAGCAAGTCTCTGACCGGATGAGCATAAGCTCAAAGGATGGTATTCTTGAACATGTGGACGACTTCTGTTACCTGGGATCATGGATCCGGAAGTCAGGTGATGACCTTCGAATACGTAAGGGAAAGGCATGAGCAGCCTTGAATAGGCTTTCCAGGATTTGGAAGTCACAGAGAATTAGTCGGAAACTTAAGTTCCGATTATTTAGAGCAGCAGTAGTTCCAGTACTCCTCTCTGGGAGTCCATGCTGGGCTCTAAGTGCTGAGGACACCAAATCTTTGGATGGCACATTCACAAGAATGCTACGCCGGGTTCATTGTGTCAAGTACAATGCGCACATCTCCAACCAGACACTATATAACATTGGAGGTATCTCATTGGTTCCCCCAAGCTTGACACTAGAACAAAATCGCCTCCGCTTTGCAGGACATTGCTTTCGCCGTGAGGACCAGCCAGTGCATAATCTTGTACTTTGGCAGCCTCATGGAGTGAATAAGCATGGTGGACAGCCCATGACTTTCTTGAGACGCATCTTAAAGGACACTGGCCTTGAAGATGCGGATGATCTTGCAAATGTCATGGGTGATAGGGAGTTGTGGTGGCGCAATTTTGTCGACAAGCCGGCACAGCATTCTTAAAAATGCAGCTGCAATGCAGCATGCCGATCGTAGTAGTAGTAGCCTAGGCTGAGAACACTCCCCTTAGGCAGAGATGACTCATCTAGTTGCAAAAAATTGTTTATAGTTGTTTCTGACTTAGGATCTAAGTTCGTTTTACCATATACATATACAGGCAGCTAGTATACTACTTTTTGGCAGTGATTTTTTTTATGTCCGTTCATTTGACTTTTTATCCGTAATTTTTTACGAATTTTGCCTAATACCTTTGTTGTCCGCAGTATGACTTTTTATTTATGCAATTCTTCAATTAAGGGAAAGGAGCAGGTTACATAGATGGTATTTTCAAACCAAAACAATAAACGATAACATTACCAATTCAGAGAAAGGAGCAGGTTACAGAGGCGGGCTTTTCTAACCAAAACAATAAACAGTTACTATACAAAATGAGGAAAAAGAGCAGGTAACAGAGACGGGGTTTTCTAACTATTTAATATAATTATTTAACATTGAGAAAGGCAGCATCAGGATTCAACCTAAAGAGCACACAATGTAATAAATAATTATTTGTAGGGTTTTTCGAAATTAGGGGAGTCATCTCAGCCTAATGGGAGTGCTCCCAGCCTAGGCTGGGATAATTGTGGTGTGTTCTCGGCCGAGGCTGAGACGACTGAGGACTGTGAGGAGAGTTCGCAGACTAGGCTGGGAACACTCCTCAGTCGTCTCAGCCTAGGCTGGGAACACTCCTCAGTCGTCTCAGCCTAGGCTGAGACGACTGCTCTCAAGGAGTGTTCTCAGCCTAGGTTGAGACAACTGAAGACACGGGGGGCGTGGTTGTCTGGCCATGGCCACTTTGGGCTTGTGCGACACACATTTATCGCATCCAGGACTTATACTATTAGGTATTCAAGCTTCAACACTATGCGCATGCACTGAATTTTCTACATACTTTAAGATTTCAGAAAATAGATTGGTTATTAGGGTTTTCGAAAAAATATTTCTTGTAAAAAATCACCTGATTTTGGCTACTATTTTGTATCTCGGGCCATACGTTATTAGCACACTATCGTATCCCCCTTCCATTGAGATTATAGGCCTGCGCTTCGTAATAATTATTTGCTTGTGCGCTGTCACTATAAGGCAGTTAGGTCGCCGCACTAACACCTAAGTTATACTACTACTATCACTATCCAACCCTTTTATTTACACTCCCTGTAGGTTCAAATTACAGCTGCACCCCCCCCCCCCCCCCCCCCCCCCCCCACCCGAATGTTTGTAATAAAACATACTGGCACTGCAATATAGAATATAAAGAAATATTATCTTTACAATGAAGCTTATATAAAATAGCAATATAAATACTGTAACACCACCTGTGTCACTCACTAGTCGGCATATTAATCGAGCACAAACTGGTACAAAGTGGGCTGGGGTCGCCTCTATTATAACTTTACCGTATCTGTTTGCGAGAAAACTCAAAATTAAAATAGAATATTATAAAAAAAGTTCCGAATTACTTAGAAGGATTTGTAACGATATCATGTGGCATACCGGTATCAATGTGTCTCAAAAACTAAGTAAGAAATTAAGGTTAAAGAAATTAAAACAAAGCTGAGTAAAGTATCACATTATAGGATTACGTACCGAGTTGCTACTACTGCTGAACTGGTATTAATAGTTTTACAAACAGAATATGGTTTCTGGTAAGTAGATTCACCGGTAGACCTTCATACTTTTACTTTAAAATGTAAGAGCGCTTTTACAAAAATGACATAGTGATTATTAATAATTCACTACAATAAACTCTACTGAAGTAAACAATAGGAAAAAACATTTTACTTTACAGCTAAAAGGTTAGTCACTCTCTACTCTCTAGAAAACAAAATTGCATAATAACACATTCGGCCTAACAGAGGGCTACATCCTACATAACTAAAAATTCGCGTCAAAAATACAAAAATAGGTGGTTGGCGTAATATTTATTTGAACTGTATAGTGTTACTAAAACTAGATGAAGTTGGTTTAGTGTTGAGGTAATTTTGTAGCGGAATATTTTAATATCTCCGCAACTTTTACTACTTTACTATTTCGCTTGAACTAATTAATAACACGTCTTGGCATTAATTTAAATTTCGGACAGGTACGTTGTTCTTTCAGGCAACTGCTCTGTCGGAAATTTATACTAATGATGCGGTGTTTGTGTCCAATCGTCTGTCAATGGATCTCTAGTCCAATCTCGAGGAAGCGTCGCCGTTGAATAATAATTTTTCACCGTCGTATTATAAATGGGCAGCAATTCGTCAGCGTGTTCGCCGAATACGCGAAGGTATATGATGGCCTTAGTCCCGTATCCCTCCATGGACACAAGCTGAAGGTCTCCGTGTAGGTACCGCGCGTAGAGCCGCGATATCGGTAGGCCGTACCCGTACCCTGCCATCGGAACGCCCACGCCATTGTCCACGGCAGGGAGAGGCGCTGTCGTGTACATGTACTCCCATATGTGACCCATCTGGCGTCGTGGAATCCCGCCACCTCTATCCGAGACCACTACGGTCACGTCCTCATCGCCCTTACAGATAGATACCTCGACTGGCGGAGGGCTATCCTCCAACCCGTTAAACTCCATAGTCGCTCTCATTGCGTTCTTAATCAACTCAAAGATGATATGATAGAGATGGGAAGGAACACAAGTCATAGTTACCTTGTCTTCGTTTTTATTGAGTATCTTGACTTCCAACTTGGGTGAGTCCAGGTAATCTCGGTCGCACAGATCCTTCGCGTCTTCGAACGCGCCTTTAACGACGTCGGCGACGTCGCAGTTTGGGTCTATACTCCCGACGAATCCGTGTTGGAACACGGGGTCCTCCGAAAAGAGCAACGTGTGCTGGTTGATTAGCATCCGGATCCCAATCCGACTCAGGTAGAACCGGTCCAGGAAGTAGGTTATATTCTCGTTGATCTTGGAGAAATTCTCGAGGTTCGTGGCCCCATCCGTGATCCCTAGACTAGATCTCATGTCAGCAACGCCCTCGGCCATCGTCTGCACTGCGTTTCGATTCCGATTTCGAATATCTATTATAGTTTTTGTGAATTCTTTCAGGGTTTCAAACGTTGATTCCTTATCCTCATAGGCCACTATATCCATCAAACATTGATTATAACTCTGTAATACAACCTGCGCGCTTCTTGTTTCTAATAATTTCGAGGGCCCAACTTTGAATTCCTTCATTATGTTTGCGAATCTCACGGGGATTTCGTAGCGAAGGAAGTTGTAGCTGCTGTCCTCCCGAAGGGGTTGCAAGGAGCCGAAATCTACGAGTTTCTTAATCGATAAAGACGTTGGTTCGAACCTAGAGTAGCGGTCTATAGTTCGAGCCAGTTCCGTGTTACCTTGGTTACACATGGAACGCCGCGGCCGCCCCCCATATCGAATCATTATCGAGTCGCCAGATTTTACTAAGACACAATAAATGCACTGCAGCACAATATTACCGGCAGAGCGGTACTGGTATGATTAAACCTGGTCAAATTCGCTGTTGTTGTTTTAAAATGTTCACAATACAACAACCAAGTATCAAGAAATTACCCAATAGAAGCCCGACAAAACCAAACCTAAGGTACAGAAGAACTACTAATCCAACAATGTTTCCTCTGTTTACAGTAATAAATTGTGATGGAGTTGATCTATTGGGCTTTGATTGGCTGATTGGTAAGAATTAATTGGTGGGATATTTGAATCATGTGTTGCATTGCTATTTTAATTTTATTTCACTGGTTTACAATAAATTGCACTTAGCCTAATACTTAACCTCCTTACCTTCCGTGCCCTTACAGTTGTTTTAAATGTAACTATTTATTAATTTATTTAGGGATAATAGTTACCCGAACATAGGAACTACGGAACTATACGCTTAATATATGAGCGAAAAGAATTTGCAACATTTATGTGCTGTCTACCTGTTGTACTTAGTACCTGGTACGATTTAGCGTAGGCCTACCTACTGTTATCGTACCGTATGTACTAGTACTGTGGTTATTGTATGTAGTCTGATATGAAATTCTGATGAAAGTTTCAAGTACATGTTAATGATTGATTTAATGTTACTATTACTAATTATAATTATATGTAATGTAATTAATGCAGTAGGAGTAGCAGTTATGTGTAACAAATGACAAAGCAATAAGCAGTCAGCCGAAGCCAGTAATTGTTTAACTCTTTCGATAGATTGTAGGCCTATATTTGTATATTATTGTATACTATTGTATATTTATTCATAGACAGACATTATTTATGCCTTTTCAATGCATGTAGCGTATAACTCAACTCTTCAGTTACTTCGTCACGTCAATTTCTATTGTGTTTTTGTTGATAGGGATATCTTAGACAAGGCTGAAAGAGAACATGAATCTAGCATTGCCAACAGTAAACATTTGTTAAATACATATCAACAACTTGGTCCAACCTGGACAAGCATGGTGAACACTTACCGAAAACTGCAAAGCAACATTGAGAATAAAGAATGGGCGTTGAAGGAATTCGATGCTACTACCTGACGGACTGTTTTTTCGCCGTGTATCCTTATTACCTATGTAATGTACATAAATACTAAAATATACTTACAAAAGGATGCTTTTATTGAAAGATTTGAAGAAATAATTGCCTACTGAATTATAACTTCGCGAACTAAAGATACTTCAGTATCGCTTTTAATTAATTATCAACTATGATGCGTTTCATAAAACTATTGAGTAACCGATCATCAGTGAAATGTAATTGTCACCTCCGGTCAATGATTCGTTCGTGTCATGTCTCTTCAGGAGCTGTTCTTGAACTTTCTAAACTGAATGATCTGATGCAATGCATTCCAATGGTAAACCCAAATAAACCTCCATTGATAAGGTAAGTACCACATTGTATTTTTTTTTCTTAACATGCGTTGCTCATTGCAAATATCCCCATGCCCAATGCCCATCAAATCATAATATATAAAATTTATTTTTAAGTTAAATATTTCATATATTATCTTTTTAGATGTTTAATTATGATTTTACATTTGACATTTCGATCTTTGGATGATACTAAAACAAAAACAACTGTTTTAAATATAATCGCATTCTCGAAGTAGTAGTCTCTCAACTCTTAAAAAGTTACAATAGGGGCCTACTCGCTTTAGTTGTGTTCGGATTACAAAACCCCCTATAATAGTAAAGATAGACGCTTGAAAAGCCATAAACTATTGTTTAATAATCTTCATCCCCCTTCTAACTCGTACACCAGCTTTAACTTGGGCCCTATCAGAGAATCTATGCCGAGTTTGTTGTTTTGAACTTATGTAATTAATTATTTCATTGCAGGTCGGAGCATCCAGCATTATGTGTACCGAAACAGACAGACGATACCGACAGCGTTAGTGTTTCTAACGTTCTTCAAACAACCATGCCGGAAGAACAAAGAAAAGTCTTAGAGAAATGGAAAGCGAGAATGATTGTTGAGTTGGGCGAAGGGGGTTTTCTGTCGTACCAGCGTCAGCTATTGGACGAGGGCTCCCAACTGCATCGCGCCATCGAGTGTTGGTTAAAGGGATCGCCAATTGCGGACGAGGATTCCGAAACCGGCCACTGGGAGAGTGTATCCTGGATGATGGAGGGTCTCTACGGGAGAGGGGTGTACACGGAGTCGTGGTTGCGTCACGATCTCCTAGGTTACCGCGGTATACTGGATTCTGTTGTGATTCGAGACGAATCCGCCGTTCTCATCGACTGGAAGACCTCGAGTAAACCGAAACGCAGCATCCACGCTACGTTCGATAATCCCCTACAGTTGGCGGCCTACGTCGGGGCTATAAACTGGGACCCAAGGTACCCGGGCGCTGTGTCACAAGGTCTCCTTGTCTACGCGTACAGGGACGGTAGCGTAGCCAGCGCCTTCGAACTGTCGCAGGAAGTGTTAGAACGCTATTGGAGGGTTTGGTTGGGTCGTCTGTTTCTTTATTTTAGGGATTTTGCGAGTTTTAATCAGCAGCAGTTGTTATTCACTCGCCTCAACCATTGGTGGAACTCATTAGGGTATAGGGATTAGAGTCAAATCAAATCAATCAAATTTAGTGTTTTATTTTATCTTAGTCAAATAATATTCGAAACATTTACATTTTGAACATTACTTATTGATTCCCATAACTCTCAATTGAAGTCATTTGAGTTTAAACAAATATTTTATAATATGGCCAAATCTATGCCATCCAAGTCCCCTCAGACATGTGGGGGAGGGGGGGGGGGGGGGTCCAAATTTACAATCATCTTTTCATAACCTATTAATTGCCTGCCCCTGAGTTTTTTTTTCTAAATATATTTATGAAATTTATAAATTAAATCGCAATTTCTAAATTTTTTTAAACTAGTTTAGAAATATTTCTACAACTAAAAATTGGAATAAGGAAATGTAACAATTTAAATTTTACTCTACAACTTTAAATTCAAAATTTAGTATTACCACCACGTAAACCAACGTCAACTCTAAATCTTGGTCATGCCATGTGTAGTGTATGCTAGGACATACTAACTAGTACTAACTAGTAACTACAAATGTGTATGCTAGAACATACTAACTAGTACTAACTAGTAACTACAAATGTGTATGCTAGAACATACTAACTAGTACTAACTAGTAACTACAAATGTGTATGCTAGAACATACTAACTAGTAACTACAAATGTGTATGCTAGAACATACTAACTAGTACTAACTAGTAACTACAAATGTGTATGCTAGAACATACTAACTAGTACTAACTAGTAACTACAAATGTGTATGCTAGAACATACTAACTAGTACTAACTAGTAACTACAAATGTGTATGCTAGAACATACTAACTAGTACTAACTAGTAACTACAAATGTGTATGCTAGAACATACTAACTAGTAACTACAAATGTGTATGCTAGAACATACTAACTAGTAACTACAAATGTGTATGCTAGAACATACTAACTAGTAACTACAAATGTGTATGCTAGAACATACTAACTAGTAACTACAAATGTGTATGCTAGAACATACTAACTAGTAACTACAAATGTGTATGCTAGAACATACTAACTAGTAACTACAAATGTGTATGCTAGAACATACTAACTAGTAACTACAAATGTGTATGCTAGAACATACTAACTAGTACTAACTAGTAATTACAAATGTGTATGCTAGAACATACTAACTAGTAACTACAAATGTGTATGCTAGAACATACTAACTAGTAACTACAAATGTGTATGCTAGAACATACTAACTAGTAACTACAAATGTGTATGCTAGAACATACTAACTAGTAACTACAAATGTGTATGCTAGAACATACTAACTAGTAACTACAAATGTGTATGCTAGAACATACTAACTAGTAACTACAAATGTGTATGCTAGAACATACTAACTAGTAACTACAAATGTGTATGCTAGAACATACTAACTAGTAACTACAAATGTGTATGCTAGAACATACTAACTAGTACTAACTAGTAATTACAAATGTGTATGCTAGAACATACTAACTAGTAACTACAAATGTGTATGCTAGGACATACTAACTAGTACTAACTAGTAATTACAAATGTGTATGCTAGAACATACTAACTAGTACTAACTAGTAACTACAAATGTGTATGCTAGAACATACTAACTAGTAACTACAAATGTGTATGCTAGAACATACTAACTAGTAACTACAAATGTGTATGCTAGGACATACTAACTAGTACTAACTAGTAACTACAAATGTTTATGCTAGAACATACTAACTAGTAATTACAAATGTGTATGCTAGAACATACTAACTAGTACTAACTAGTAACTACAAATGTGTATGCTAGAACATACTAACTAGTAACTACAAATGTGTATGCTAGAACATACTAACTAGTAACTACAAATGTGTATGCTAGGACATACTTACTAGTACTAACTATTAACTACAAATGTGTATGTTAGAACATACTAACTAGTAACTACAAATGTGTATGCTAGAACATACTAACTAGTACTAACTAGTAACTACAAATGTGTATGCTAGAACATACTAACTAGTAACTACAAATGTGTATGCTAGAACATACTAACTAGTAACTACAAATGTGTATGCTAGAACATACTAACTAGTACTAACTAGTAACTACAAATGTGTATGCTAGAACATACTAACTAGTAACTACAAATGTGTATGCTAGAACATACTAACTAGTAACTACAAATGTGTATGCTAGGACATACTTACTAGTACTAACTATTAACTACAAATGTGTATGTTAGAACATACTAACTAGTAACTACAAATGTGTATGCTAGAACATACTAACTAGTACTAACTAGTAACTACAAATGTGTATGCTAGAACATACTAACTAGTAACTACAAATGTGTATGCTAGAACATACTAACTAGTAACTACAAATGTGTATGCTAGAACATACTAACTAGTACTAACTATTAACTACAAATGTGTATGCTAGAACATACTAACTAGTACTAACTAGTAACTACAAATGTGTATGCTAGAACATACTAACTAGTAACTACAAATGTGTATGCTAGAACATACTAACTAGTACTAACTAGTAACTACAAATGTGTATGCTAGAACATACTAACTAGTAACTACAAATGTGTATGCTAGAACATACTAACTAGTAACTACAAATGTGTATGCTAGAACATACTAACTAGTACTAACTAGTAACTACAAATGTGTATGCTAGAACATACTAACTAGTAACTACAAATGTGTATGCTAGAACATACTAACTAGTAACTACAAATGTGTATGCTAGAACATACTAACTAGTACTAACTAGTAACTACAAATGTGTATGCTAGAACATACTAACTAGTACTAACTAGTAACTACAAATGTGTATGCTAGAACATACTAACTAGTAATTACAAATGTGTATGCTAGAGCATACTAACTAGTACTAACAAGTAACTACAAATGTGTATGCTAGAACATACTAACTAGTACTAACTAGTAACTACAAATGTGTATGCTAGAACATACTAACTAGTAACTACAAATGTGTATGCTAGAACATACTAACTAGTACTCTAACTAGTAACTACAAATGTGTATGCTAGAACATACTAACTAGTAATTACAAATGTGTATGCTAGAGCATACTAACTAGTACTAACAAGTAACTACAAATGTGTATGCTAGAACATACTAACTAGTACTAACTAGTAACTACAAATGTGTATGCTAGAACATACTAACTAGTAATTACAAATGTGTATGCTAGAGCATACTAACTAGTACTAACAAGTAACTACAAATGTGTATGCTAGAACATACTAACTAGTACTAACTAGTAACTACAAATGTGTATGCTAGAACATACTAACTAGTACTAACTAGTAACTACAAATGTGTATGCTAGAGCATACTAACTAGTACTAACAAGTAACTACAAATGTGTATGCTAGAACATACTAACTAGTACTAACTAGTAACTACAAATGTGTATGCTAGAACATACTAACTAGTAATTACAAATGTGTATGCTAGAGCATACTAACTAGTACTAACAAGTAACTACAAATGTGTATGCTAGAGCATACTAACTAGTACTAACAAGTAACTACAAATGTGTATGCTAGAACATACTAACTAGTACTAACTAGTAACTACAAATGTGTATGCTAGAGCATACTAACTAGTACTAACTAGTAACTACAAATGTGTATGCTAGAACATACTAACTAGTACTAACTATTAACTACAAATGTGTATGTTAGAACATACTAACTAGTAACTACAAATGTGTATGCTAGAACATACTAACTAGTACTAACAAGTAACTACAAATGTGTATGCTAGAACATACTAACTAGTACTAACTAGTAACTACAAATGTGTATGCTAGAACATACTAACTAGTAATTACAAATGTGTATGCTAGAGCATACTAACTAGTACTAACAAGTAACTACAAATGTGTATGCTAGAACATACTAACTAGTACTAACTAGTAACTACAAATGTGTATGCTAGAGCATACTAACTAGTACTAACTAGTAACTACAAATGTGTATGCTAGAACATACTAACTAGTACTAACTAGTAACTACAAATGTGTATGCTAGAACATACTAACTAGTAATTACAAATGTGTATGCTAGAGCATACTAACTAGTACTAACTAGTAACTACAAATGTGTATGCTAGAACATACTAACTAGTAATTACAAATGTGTATGCTAGAACATACTAACTAGTACTAACTAGTAACTACAAATGTGTATGCTAGAACATACTAACTAGTAATTACAAATGTGTATGCTAGAACATACTAACTAGTACTAACTAGTAACTACAAATGTGTATGCTAGAACATACTAACTAGTAATTACAAATGTGTATGCTAGAGCATACTAACTAGTACTAACTAGTAACTACAAATGTGTATGCTAGAACATACTAACTAGTACTAACTAGTAACTACAAATGTGTATGCTAGAACATACTAACTAGTAATTACAAATGTGTATGCTAGAGCATACTAACTAGTACTAACAAGTAACTACAAATGTGTATGCTAGAACATACTAACTAGTACTAACTAGTAACTACAAATGTGTATGCTAGAACATACTAACTAGTAATTACAAATGTGTATGCTAGAGCATACTAACTAGTACTAACTAGTAACTACAAATGTGTATGCTAGAACATACTAACTAGTACTAACTAGTAACTACAAATGTGTATGCTAGAACATACTAACAAGTAACTACAAATGTGTATGCTAGAACATACTAACTAGTACTAACTAGTAACTACAAATGTGTATGCTAGAACATACTAACAAGTAACTACAAATGTGTATGCTAGAACATACTAACTAGTACTAACTAGTAACTACAAATGTGTATGCTAGAACATACTAACTAGTAACTACAAATGTGTATGCTAGAACATACTAACTAGTAACTACAAATGTGTATGCTAGGACATACTAACTAGTACTAACTAGTAACTACAAATGTTTATGCTAGAACATACTAACTAGTAATTACAAATGTGTATGCTAGAACATACTAACTAGTACTAACTAGTAACTACAAATGTGTATGCTAGAACATACTAACTAGTAACTACAAATGTGTATGCTAGAACATACTAACTAGTAACTACAAATGTGTATGCTAGGACATACTTACTAGTACTAACTATTAACTACAAATGTGTATGTTAGAACATACTAACTAGTAACTACAAATGTGTATGCTAGAACATACTAACTAGTACTAACTAGTAACTACAAATGTGTATGCTAGAACATACTAACTAGTAACTACAAATGTGTATGCTAGAACATACTAACTAGTAACTACAAATGTGTATGCTAGAACATACTAACTAGTACTAACTAGTAACTACAAATGTGTATGCTAGAACATACTAACTAGTAACTACAAATGTGTATGCTAGAACATACTAACTAGTAACTACAAATGTGTATGCTAGGACATACTTACTAGTACTAACTATTAACTACAAATGTGTATGTTAGAACATACTAACTAGTAACTACAAATGTGTATGCTAGAACATACTAACTAGTACTAACTAGTAACTACAAATGTGTATGCTAGAACATACTAACTAGTAACTACAAATGTGTATGCTAGAACATACTAACTAGTAACTACAAATGTGTATGCTAGAACATACTAACTAGTACTAACTATTAACTACAAATGTGTATGCTAGAACATACTAACTAGTACTAACTAGTAACTACAAATGTGTATGCTAGAACATACTAACTAGTAACTACAAATGTGTATGCTAGAACATACTAACTAGTACTAACTAGTAACTACAAATGTGTATGCTAGAACATACTAACTAGTAACTACAAATGTGTATGCTAGAACATACTAACTAGTAACTACAAATGTGTATGCTAGAACATACTAACTAGTACTAACTAGTAACTACAAATGTGTATGCTAGAACATACTAACTAGTAACTACAAATGTGTATGCTAGAACATACTAACTAGTAACTACAAATGTGTATGCTAGAACATACTAACTAGTACTAACTAGTAACTACAAATGTGTATGCTAGAACATACTAACTAGTACTAACTAGTAACTACAAATGTGTATGCTAGAACATACTAACTAGTACTAACTAGTAACTACAAATGTGTATGCTAGAACATACTAACAAGTAACTACAAATGTGTATGCTAGAACATACTAACTAGTACTAACTAGTAACTACAAATGTGTATGCTAGAACATACTAACTAGTAATTACAAATGTGTATGCTAGAGCATACTAACTAGTACTAACAAGTAACTACAAATGTGTATGCTAGAACATACTAACTAGTACTAACTAGTAACTACAAATGTGTATGCTAGAACATACTAACTAGTAATTACAAATGTGTATGCTAGAGCATACTAACTAGTACTAACAAGTAACTACAAATGTGTATGCTAGAACATACTAACTAGTACTAACTAGTAACTACAAATGTGTATGCTAGAACATACTAACTAGTAATTACAAATGTGTATGCTAGAGCATACTAACTAGTACTAACTAGTAATTACAAATGTGTATGCTAGAACATACTAACTAGTACTAACTAGTAACTACAAATGTGTATGCTAGAACATACTAACTAGTAATTACAAATGTGTATGCTAGAGCATACTAACTAGTACTAACTAGTAACTACAAATGTGTATGCTAGAACATACTAACTAGTACTAACTAGTAACTACAAATGTGTATGCTAGAACATACTAACTAGTAATTACAAATGTGTATGCTAGAGCATACTAACTAGTACTAACAAGTAACTACAAATGTGTATGCTAGAACATACTAACTAGTACTAACTAGTAACTACAAATGTGTATGCTAGAACATACTAACTAGTAATTACAAATGTGTATGCTAGAGCATACTAACTAGTACTAACTAGTAACTACAAATGTGTATGCTAGAACATACTAACTAGTAATTACAAATGTGTATGCTAGAGCATACTAACTAGTACTAACTAGTAACTACAAATGTGTATGCTAGAGCATACTAACTAGTACTAACTAGTAACTACAAATGTGTATGCTAGAACATACTAACTAGTACTAACTATTAACTACAAATGTGTATGCTAGAGCATACTAACTAGTACTAACAAGTAACTACAAATGTGTATGCTAGAACATACTAACTAGTACTAACTAGTAACTACAAATGTGTATGCTAGAACATACTAACTAGTAATTACAAATGTGTATGCTAGAGCATACTAACTAGTACTAACAAGTAACTACAAATGTGTATGCTAGAGCATACTAACTAGTACTAACAAGTAACTACAAATGTGTATGCTAGAACATACTAACTAGTACTAACTAGTAACTACAAATGTGTATGCTAGAGCATACTAACTAGTACTAACTAGTAACTACAAATGTGTATGCTAGAACATACTAACTAGTACTAACTATTAACTACAAATGTGTATGTTAGAACATACTAACTAGTAACTACAAATGTGTATGCTAGAACATACTAACTAGTACTAACAAGTAACTACAAATGTGTATGCTAGAACATACTAACTAGTACTAACAAGTAACTACAAATGTGTATGCTAGAGCATACTAACTAGTACTAACAAGTAACTACAAATGTGTATGCTAGAACATACTAACTAGTACTAACTAGTAACTACAAATGTGTATGCTAGAACATACTAACTAGTAATTACAAATGTGTATGCTAGAGCATACTAACTAGTACTAACTAGTAACTACAAATGTGTATGCTAGAGCATACTAACTAGTACTAACTAGTAACTACAAATGTGTATGCTAGAACATACTAACTAGTACTAACTATTAACTACAAATGTGTATGCTAGAGCATACTAACTAGTACTAACAAGTAACTACAAATGTGTATGCTAGAACATACTAACTAGTACTAACTAGTAACTACAAATGTGTATGCTAGAACATACTAACTAGTAATTACAAATGTGTATGCTAGAGCATACTAACTAGTACTAACAAGTAACTACAAATGTGTATGCTAGAGCATACTAACTAGTACTAACAAGTAACTACAAATGTGTATGCTAGAACATACTAACTAGTACTAACTAGTAACTACAAATGTGTATGCTAGAGCATACTAACTAGTACTAACTAGTAACTACAAATGTGTATGCTAGAACATACTAACTAGTACTAACTATTAACTACAAATGTGTATGTTAGAACATACTAACTAGTAACTACAAATGTGTATGCTAGAACATACTAACTAGTACTAACAAGTAACTACAAATGTGTATGCTAGAACATACTAACTAGTACTAACTATTAACTACAAATGTGTATGTTAGAACATACTAACTAGTAACTACAAATGTGTATGCTAGAACATACTAACTAGTACTAACAAGTAACTACAAATGTGTATGCTAGAACATACTAACTAGTACTAACTAGTAACTACAAATGTGTATGCTAGAACATACTAACTAGTAATTACAAATGTGTATGCTAGAACATACTAACTAGTACTAACAAGTAACTACAAATGTGTATGCTAGAACATACTAACTAGTACTAACTAGTAACTACAAATGTGTATGCTAGAGCATACTAACTAGTACTAACTAGTAACTACAAATGTGTATGCTAGAACATACTAACTAGTACTAACTATTAACTACAAATGTGTATGCTAGAACATACTAACTAGTACTAACTAGTAACTACAAATGTGTATGCTAGAACATACTAACTAGTAATTACAAATGTGTATGCTAGAGCATACTAACTAGTACTAACAAGTAACTACAAATGTGTATGCTAGAACATACTAACTAGTACTAACTAGTAACTACAAATGTGTATGCTAGAACATACTAACTAGTACTAACTAGTAACTACAAATGTGTATGCTAGAGCATACTAACTAGTACTAACTAGTAACTACAAATGTGTATGCTAGAACATACTAACTAGTACTAACTATTAACTACAAATGTGTATGCTAGAACATACTAACTAGTAACTACAAATGTGTATGCTAGAACATACTAACTAGTACTAACTAGTAACTACAAATGTGTATGCTAGAACATACTAACTAGTACTAACTAGTAACTACAAATGTGTATGCTAGAGCATACTAACTAGTACTAACTAGTAACTACAAATGTGTATGCTAGAACATACTAACTAGTACTAACTATTAACTACAAATGTGTATGTTAGAACATACTAACTAGTAATTACAAATGTGTATGTTAGAACATACTAACTAGTAATTACAAATGTGTATGCTAGAACATACTAACTAGTACTAACTATTAACTACAAATGTGTATGCTAGAACATACTAACTAGTAACTACAAATGTGTATGCTAGAACATACTAACTAGTACTAACTAGTAACTACAAATGTGTATGCTAGAACATACTAACTAGTACTAACTAGTAACTACAAATGTGTATGCTAGAACATACTAACTAGTAACTACAAATGTGTATGCTAGAACATACTAACTAGTAATTACAAATGTGTATGCTAGAGCATACTAACTAGTACTAACTAGTAACTACAAATGTGTATGCTAGAACATACTAACTAGTACTAACTAGTAACTACAAATGTGTATGCTAGAACATACTAACTAGTAACTACAAATGTGTATGCTAGAACATACTAACTAGTACTAACTAGTAACTACAAATGTGTATGCTAGAACATACTAACTAGTACTAACTAGTAACTACAAATGTGTATGCTAGAACATACTAACTAGTAACTACAAATGTGTATGCTAGAACATACTAACTAGTACTAACTAGTAACTACAAATGTGTATGCTAGAACATACTAACTAGTACTAACTAGTAACTACAAATGTGTATGCTAGAGCATACTAACTAGTACTAACTAGTAACTACAAATGTGTATGCTAGAACATACTAACTAGTACTAACTATTAACTACAAATGTGTATGCTAGAACATACTAACTAGTACTAACTAGTAACTACAAATGTGTATGCTAGAACATACTAACTAGTAATTACAAATGTGTATGCTAGAGCATACTAACTAGTACTAACAAGTAACTACAAATGTGTATGCTAGAACATACTAACTAGTACTAACTAGTAACTACAAATGTGTATGCTAGAACATACTAACTAGTACTAACTAGTAACTACAAATGTGTATGCTAGAGCATACTAACTAGTACTAACTAGTAACTACAAATGTGTATGCTAGAACATACTAACTAGTACTAACTATTAACTACAAATGTGTATGCTAGAACATACTAACTAGTAACTACAAATGTGTATGCTAGAACATACTAACTAGTACTAACTAGTAACTACAAATGTGTATGCTAGAACATACTAACTAGTACTAACTAGTAACTACAAATGTGTATGCTAGAGCATACTAACTAGTACTAACTAGTAACTACAAATGTGTATGCTAGAACATACTAACTAGTACTAACTATTAACTACAAATGTGTATGTTAGAACATACTAACTAGTAATTACAAATGTGTATGCTAGAACATACTAACTAGTAACTTACAAATGTGTATGCTAGAACATACTAACTAGTACTAACTATTAACTACAAATGTGTATGTTAGAACATACTAACTAGTAACTACAAATGTGTATGCTAGAACATACTAACTAGTACTAACTAGTAACTACAAATGTGTATGCTAGAACATACTAACTAGTAACTACAAATGTGTATGCTAGAACATACTAACTAGTAATTACAAATGTGTATGCTAGAGCATACTAACTAGTACTAACTAGTAACTACAAATGTGTATGCTAGAACATACTAACTAGTACTAACTAGTAACTACAAATGTGTATGCTAGAACATACTAACTAGTAACTACAAATGTGTATGCTAGAACATACTAACTAGTAATTACAAATGTGTATGCTAGAACATACTAACTAGTACTAACTAGTAACTACAAATGTGTATGCTAGAACATACTAACTAGTAACTACAAATGTGTATGCTAGAACATACTAACTAGTAATTACAAATGTGTATGCTAGAACATACTAACTAGTACTAACTAGTAACTACAAATGTGTATGCTAGAACATACTAACTAGTAACTACAAATGTGTATGCTAGAACATACTAACTAGTAATTACAAATGTGTATGCTAGAACATACTAACTAGTACTAACTAGTAACTACAAATGTGTATGCTAGAGCATACTAACTAGTACTAACTAGTAACTACAAATGTGTATGCTAGAACATACTAACTAGTACTAACTATTAACTACAAATGTGTATGTTAGAACATACTAACTAGTAACTACAAATGTGTATGCTAGAACATACTAACTAGTACTAACTAGTAACTACAAATGTGTATGCTAGAACATACTAACTAGTACTAACTAGTAACTACAAATGTGTATGCTAGAGCATACTAACTAGTACTAACTAGTAACTACAAATGTGTATGCTAGAGCATACTAACTAGTACTAACTAGTAACTACAAATGTGTATGCTAGAACATACTAACTAGTAATTACAAATGTGTATGCTAGAGCATACTAACTAGTACTAACAAGTAACTACAAATGTGTATGCTAGAACATACTAACTAGTACTAACTAGTAACTACAAATGTGTATGCTAGAGCATACTAACTAGTACTAACTAGTAACTACAAATGTGTATGCTAGAACATACTAACTAGTACTAACTATTAACTACAAATGTGTATGTTAGAACATACTAACTAGTAATTACAAATGTGTATGCTAGAGCATACTAACTAGTACTAACTAGTAACTACAAATGTGTATGCTAGAACATACTAACTAGTACTAACTAGTAACTACAAATGTGTATGCTAGAACATACTAACTAGTACTAACTAGTAACTACAAATGTGTATGTTAGAACATACTAACTAGTACTAACTAGTAATTACAAATGTGTATGCTAGAGCATACTAACTAGTACTAACAAGTAACTACAAATGTGTATGCTAGAACATACTAACTAGTACTAACTAGTAACTACAAATGTGTATGCTAGAACATACTAACTAGTACTAACTATTAACTACAAATGTGTATGTTAGAACATACTAACTAGTAATTACAAATGTGTATGCTAGAGCATACTAACTAGTACTAACTAGTAACTACAAATGTGTATGCTAGAACATACTAACTAGTACTAACTATTAACTACAAATGTGTATGTTAGAACATACTAACTAGTAATTACAAATGTGTATGCTAGAGCATACTAACTAGTACTAACTATTAACTACAAATGTGTATGTTAGAACATACTAACTAGTAATTACAAATGTGTATGCTAGAGCATACTAACTAGTACTAACTAGTAACTACAAATGTGTATGCTAGAACATACTAACTAGTACTAACTAGTAACTACAAATGTGTATGCTAGAACATACTAACTAGTACTAACTAGTAACTACAAATGTGTATGCTAGAACATACTAACTAGTACTAACTAGTAACTACAAATGTGTATGCTAGAGCATACTAACTAGTACTAACTAGTAACTACAAATGTGTATGCTAGAACATACTAACTAGTACTAACTATTAACTACAAATGTGTATGTTAGAACATACTAACTAGTAATTACAAATGTGTATGCTAGAGCATACTAACTAGTACTAACTAGTAACTACAAATGTGTATGCTAGAACATACTAACTAGTACTAACTAGTAACTACAAATGTGTATGCTAGAACATACTAACTAGTACTAACTAGTAACTACAAATGTGTATGTTAGAACATACTAACTAGTACTAACTAGTAATTACAAATGTGTATGCTAGAGCATACTAACTAGTACTAACAAGTAACTACAAATGTGTATGCTAGAACATACTAACTAGTACTAACTAGTAACTACAAATGTGTATGCTAGAACATACTAACTAGTACTAACTAGTAACTACAAATGTGTATGCTAGAGCATACTAACTAGTACTAACTAGTAACTACAAATGTGTATGCTAGAACATACTAACTAGTACTAACTAGTAACTACAAATGTGTATGCTAGAACATACTAACTAGTACTAACTAGTAACTACAAATGTGTATGCTAGAGCATACTAACTAGTACTAACTAGTAACTACAAATGTGTATGCTAGAACATACTAACTAGTACTAACTAGTAACTACAAATGTGTATGCTAGAACATACTAACTAGTACTAACTAGTAACTACAAATGTGTATGCTAGAACATACTAACTAGTACTAACTAGTAACTACAAATGTGTATGCTAGAACATACTAACTAGTAATTACAAATGTGTATGCTAGAGCATACTAACTAGTACTAACAAGTAACTACAAATGTGTATGCTAGAACATACTAACTAGTACTAACTAGTAACTACAAATGTGTATGCTAGAACATACTAACTAGTACTAACTAGTAACTACAAATGTGTATGCTAGAACATACTAACTAGTACTAACTATTAACTACAAATGTGTATGTTAGAACATACTAACTAGTAATTACAAATGTGTATGCTAGAGCATACTAACTAGTACTAACAAGTAACTACAAATGTGTATGCTAGAACATACTAACTAGTAATTACAAATGTGTATGCTAGAGCATACTAACTAGTACTAACAAGTAACTACAAATGTGTATGCTAGAACATACTAACTAGTACTAACTAGTAACTACAAATGTGTATGCTAGAGCATACTAACTAGTACTAACTAGTAACTACAAATGTGTATGCTAGAACATACTAACTAGTACTAACTATTAACTACAAATGTGTATGTTAGAACATACTAACTAGTAATTACAAATGTGTATGCTAGAGCATACTAACTAGTACTAACAAGTAACTACAAATGTGTATGCTAGAACATACTAACTAGTACTAACTAGTAACTACAAATGTGTATGCTAGAACATACTAACTAGTACTAACTAGTAACTACAAATGTGTATGTTAGAACATACTAACTAGTACTAACTAGTAATTACAAATGTGTATGCTAGAGCATACTAACTAGTACTAACAAGTAACTACAAATGTGTATGCTAGAACATACTAACTAGTACTAACTAGTAACTACAAATGTGTATGCTAGAACATACTAACTAGTACTAACTAGTAACTACAAATGTGTATGTTAGAACATACTAACTAGTAACTACAAATGTGTATGCTAGAACATACTAACTAGTACTAACTAGTAACTACAAATGTGTATGCTAGAACATACTAACTAGTACTAACTAGTAACTACAAATGTGTATGCTAGAGCATACTAACTAGTACTAACTAGTAACTACAAATGTGTATGCTAGAGCATACTAACTAGTACTAACTAGTAATTACAAATGTGTATGCTAGAGCATACTAACTAGTACTAACTAGTAACTACAAATGTGTATGCTAGAACATACTAACTAGTACTAACTAGTAACTACAAATGTGTATGCTAGAGCATACTAACTAGTACTAACTAGTAATTACAAATGTGTATGCTAGAGCATACTAACTAGTACTAACTAGTAACTACAAATGTGTATGCTAGAGCATACTAACTAGTACTAACTAGTAACTACAAATGTGTATGCTAGAACATACTAACTAGTACTAACTATTAACTACAAATGTGTATGTTAGAACATACTAACTAGTAATTACAAATGTGTATGCTAGAGCATACTAACTAGTACTAACTAGTAACTACAAATGTGTATGCTAGAACATACTAACTAGTACTAACTAGTAACTACAAATGTGTATGCTAGAACATACTAACTAGTACTAACTAGTAACTACAAATGTGTATGTTAGAACATACTAACTAGTACTAACTAGTAATTACAAATGTGTATGCTAGAGCATACTAACTAGTACTAACAAGTAACTACAAATGTGTATGCTAGAACATACTAACTAGTACTAACTAGTAACTACAAATGTGTATGCTAGAGCATACTAACTAGTACTAACTAGTAACTACAAATGTGTATGCTAGAACATACTAACTAGTACTAACTAGTAACTACAAATGTGTATGTTAGAACATACTAACTAGTACTAACTAGTAATTACAAATGTGTATGCTAGAGCATACTAACTAGTACTAACAAGTAACTACAAATGTGTATGCTAGAACATACTAACTAGTACTAACTAGTAACTACAAATGTGTATGCTAGAACATACTAACTAGTACTAACTAGTAACTACAAATGTGTATGCTAGAACATACTAACTAGTACTAACTAGTAACTACAAATGTGTATGCTAGAACATACTAACTAGTACTAACTAGTAACTACAAATGTGTATGCTAGAACATACTAACTAGTAACTACAAATGTGTATGCTAGAACATACTAACTAGTACTAACTAGTAACTACAAATGTGTATGCTAGAACATACTAACTAGTACTAACTAGTAACTACAAATGTGTATGCTAGAACATACTAACTAGTACTAACTAGTAACTACAAATGTGTATGCTAGAGCATACTAACTAGTACTAACTAGTAACTACAAATGTGTATGCTAGAACATACTAACTAGTACTAACTATTAACTACAAATGTGTATGTTAGAACATACTAACTAGTAATTACAAATGTGTATGCTAGAGCATACTAACTAGTACTAACAAGTAACTACAAATGTGTATGCTAGAACATACTAACTAGTACTAACTAGTAACTACAAATGTGTATGCTAGAACATACTAACTAGTAACTTACAAATGTGTATGCTAGAGCATACTAACTAGTACTAACAAGTAACTACAAATGTGTATGCTAGAACATACTAACTAGTACTAACTAGTAACTACAAATGTGTATGCTAGAACATACTAACTAGTACTAACTAGTAACTACAAATGTGTATGCTAGAACATACTAACTAGTAATTACAAATGTGTATGCTAGAGCATACTAACTAGTACTAACAAGTAACTACAAATGTGTATGCTAGAACATACTAACTAGTACTAACTAGTAACTACAAATGTGTATGCTAGAACATACTAACTAGTACTAACTAGTAACTACAAATGTGTATGCTAGAACATACTAACTAGTACTAACTAGTAACTACAAATGTGTATGCTAGAACATACTAACTAGTACTAACTAGTAACTACAAATGTGTATGCTAGAACATACTAACTAGTACTAACTAGTAACTACAAATGTGTATGCTAGAACATACTAACTAGTACTAACTAGTAACTACAAATGTGTATGCTAGAACATACTAACTAGTACTAACTAGTAACTACAAATGTGTATGCTAGAACATACTAACTAGTACTAACTAGTAACTACAAATGTGTATGCTAGAACATACTAACTAGTACTAACTAGTAACTACAAATGTGTATGCTAGAACATACTAACTAGTAACTACAAATGTGTATGCTAGAGCATACTAACTAGTACTAACTAGTAACTACAAATGTGTATGCTAGAACATACTAACTAGTACTAACTAGTAACTACAAATGTGTATGCTAGAACATACTAACTAGTACTAACTAGTAACTACAAATGTGTATGCTAGAACATACTAACTAGTAATTACAAATGTGTATGCTAGAGCATACTAACTAGTACTAACTAGTAACTACAAATGTGTATGCTAGAACATACTAACTAGTACTAACTAGTAACTACAAATGTGTATGCTAGAACATACTAACTAGTACTAACTAGTAACTACAAATGTGTATGCTAGAGCATACTAACTAGTACTAACTAGTAACTACAAATGTGTATGCTAGAACATACTAACTAGTACTAACTATTAACTACAAATGTGTATGTTAGAACATACTAACTAGTAATTACAAATGTGTATGCTAGAGCATACTAACTAGTACTAACAAGTAACTACAAATGTGTATGCTAGAACATACTAACTAGTACTAACTAGTAACTACAAATGTGTATGCTAGAACATACTAACTAGTAATTACAAATGTGTATGCTAGAGCATACTAACTAGTACTAACAAGTAACTACAAATGTGTATGCTAGAACATACTAACTAGTACTAACTAGTAACTACAAATGTGTATGCTAGAACATACTAACTAGTACTAACTATTAACTACAAATGTGTATGTTAGAACATACTAACTAGTAACTACAAATGTGTATGCTAGAACATACTAACTAGTACTAACTAGTAACTACAAATGTGTATGCTAGAACATACTAACTAGTACTAACTAGTAACTACAAATGTGTATGCTAGAGCATACTAACTAGTACTAACTAGTAACTACAAATGTGTATGCTAGAACATACTAACTAGTACTAACTATTAACTACAAATGTGTATGTTAGAACATACTAACTAGTAACTACAAATGTGTATGCTAGAGCATACTAACTAGTACTAACTAGTAACTACAAATGTGTATGCTAGAACATACTAACTAGTACTAACTAGTAACTACAAATGTGTATGCTAGAACATACTAACTAGTAATTACAAATGTGTATGCTAGAGCATACTAACTAGTACTAACAAGTAACTACAAATGTGTATGCTAGAACATACTAACTAGTACTAACTAGTAACTACAAATGTGTATGCTAGAACATACTAACTAGTACTAACTAGTAACTACAAATGTGTATGTTAGAACATACTAACTAGTAATTACAAATGTGTATGTTAGAACATACTAACTAGTAATTACAAATGTGTATGCTAGAGCATACTAACTAGTACTAACAAGTAACTACAAATGTGTATGCTAGAACATACTAACTAGTACTAACTAGTAACTACAAATGTGTATGCTAGAGCATACTAACTAGTACTAACTAGTAACTACAAATGTGTATGCTAGAACATACTAACTAGTACTAACTATTAACTACAAATGTGTATGTTAGAACATACTAACTAGTAACTACAAATGTGTATGCTAGAACATACTAACTAGTACTAACTAGTAACTACAAATGTGTATGCTAGAACATACTAACTAGTACTAACTAGTAACTACAAATGTGTATGCTAGAGCATACTAACTAGTACTAACTAGTAACTACAAATGTGTATGCTAGAACATACTAACTAGTACTAACTAGTAACTACAAATGTGTATGTCTAGAACATACTAACTAGTAACTACAAATGTGTATGCTAGAACATACTAACTAGTACTAACTAGTAACTACAAATGTGTATGCTAGAACATACTAACTAGTACTAACTAGTAACTACAAATGTGTATGCTAGAGCATACTAACTAGTACTAACTAGTAACTACAAATGTGTATGCTAGAACATACTAACTAGTACTAACTAGTAACTACAAATGTGTATGCTAGAACATACTAACTAGTAATCTACAAATGTGTATGCTAGAACATACTAACTAGTACTAACTAGTAACTACAAATGTGTATGCTAGAGCATACTAACTAGTACTAACTAGTAACTACAAATGTGTATGCTAGAACATACTAACTAGTACTAACTAGTAACTACAAATGTGTATGCTAGAACATACTAACTAGTAACTACAAATGTGTATGCTAGAACATACTAACTAGTACTAACTAGTAACTACAAATGTGTATGCTAGAACATACTAACTAGTAACTACAAATGTGTATGCTAGAACATACTAACTAGTACTAACTAGTAACTACAAATGTGTATGCTAGAACATACTAACTAGTACTAACTAGTAACTACAAATGTGTATGCTAGAGCATACTAACTAGTACTAACAAGTAACTACAAATGTGTATGCTAGAACATACTAACTAGTACTAACTAGTAACTACAAATGTGTATGCTAGAGCATACTAACTAGTACTAACTAGTAACTACAAATGTGTATGCTAGAACATACTAACTAGTACTAACTAGTAACTACAAATGTGTATGCTAGAGCATACTAACTAGTACTAACAAGTAACTACAAATGTGTATGCTAGAACATACTAACTAGTACTAACTAGTAACTACAAATGTGTATGCTAGAACATACTAACTAGTACTAACTAGTAACTACAAATGTGTATGCTAGAACATACTAACTAGTACTAACTAGTAACTACAAATGTGTATGCTAGAGCATACTAACTAGTACTAACAAGTAACTACAAATGTGTATGCTAGAACATACTAACTAGTACTAACTAGTAACTACAAATGTGTATGCTAGAGCATACTAACTAGTACTAACTAGTAACTACAAATGTGTATGCTAGAACATACTAACTAGTACTAACTATTAACTACAAATGTGTATGTTAGAACATACTAACTAGTAACTACAAATGTGTATGCTAGAACATACTAACTAGTACTAACTAGTAACTACAAATGTGTATGCTAGAACATACTAACTAGTACTAACTAGTAACTACAAATGTGTATGCTAGAGCATACTAACTAGTACTAACTAGTAACTACAAATGTGTATGCTAGAACATACTAACTAGTACTAACTATTAACTACAAATGTGTATGTTAGAACATACTAACTAGTAACTACAAATGTGTATGCTAGAACATACTAACTAGTACTAACTAGTAACTACAAATGTGTATGCTAGAACATACTAACTAGTACTAACTAGTAACTACAAATGTGTATGCTAGAGCATACTAACTAGTACTAACTAGTAACTACAAATGTGTATGCTAGAACATACTAACTAGTACTAACTAGTAACTACAAATGTGTATGCTAGAACATACTAACTAGTACTAACTAGTAACTACAAATGTGTATGCTAGAACATACTAACTAGTAACTACAAATGTGTATGCTAGAACATACTAACTAGTAACTACAAATGTGTATGCTAGAACATACTAACTAGTACTAACTAGTAATTACAAATGTGTATGCTAGAGCATACTAACTAGTACTAACTAGTAATTACAAATGTGTATGCTAGAACATACTAACTAGTAATTACAAATGTGTATGCTAGAGCATACTAACTAGTACTAACTAGTAACTACAAATGTGTATGCTAGAACATACTAACTAGTACTAACTAGTAATTACAAATGTGTATGCTAGAGCATACTAACTAGTACTAACTAGTAATTACAAATGTGTATGCTAGAACATACTAACTAGTAATTACAAATGTGTATGCTAGAACATACTAACTAGTACTAACTAGTAATTACAAATGTGTATGCTAGAGCATACTAACTAGTACTAACTAGTAATTACAAATGTGTATGCTAGAACATACTAACTAGTACTAACTAGTAATTACAAATGTGTATGCTAGAACATACTAACTAGTACTAACTAGTAACTACAAATGTGTATGCTAGAACATACTAACTAGTAACTACAAATGTGTATGCTAGAACATACTAACTAGTACTAACTAGTAATTACAAATGTGTATGCTAGAACATACTAACTAGTACTAACTAGTAACTACAAATGTGTATGCTAGAACATACTAACTAGTACTAACTAGTAATTACAAATGTGTATGCTAGAGCATACTAACTAGTACTAACTAGTAATTACAAATGTGTATGCTAGAACATACTAACTAGTAACTACAAATGTGTATGCTAGAACATACTAACTAGTACTAACTAGTAACTACAAATGTGTATGCTAGAACATACTAACTAGTACTAACTAGTAACTACAAATGTGTATGCTAGAACATACTAACTAGTACTAACTAGTAATTACAAATGTGTATGCTAGAACATACTAACTAGTACTAACTAGTAACTACAAATGTGTATGCTAGAACATACTAACTAGTACTAACTAGTAACTACAAATGTGTATGTTAGAACATACTAACTAGTAACTACAAATGTGTATGCTAGAACATACTAACTAGTACTAACTAGTAACTACAAATGTGTATGCTAGAACATACTAACTAGTACTAACTAGTAATTACAAATGTGTATGCTAGAGCATACTAACTAGTACTAACTAGTAATTACAAATGTGTATGCTAGAACATACTAACTAGTAACTACAAATGTGTATGCTAGAACATACTAACTAGTACTAACTAGTAACTACAAATGTGTATGCTAGAACATACTAACTAGTACTAACTAGTAACTACAAATGTGTATGCTAGAACATACTAACTAGTACTAACTAGTAATTACAAATGTGTATGCTAGAACATACTAACTAGTACTAACTAGTAACTACAAATGTGTATGCTAGAACATACTAACTAGTACTAACTAGTAACTACAAATGTGTATGCTAGAACATACTAACTAGTAACTACAAATGTGTATGCTAGAACATACTAACTAGTACTAACTAGTAATTACAAATGTGTATGCTAGAACATACTAACTAGTAACTACAAATGTGTATGCTAGAACATACTAACTAGTACTAACTAGTAATTACAAATGTGTATGCTAGAACATACTAACTAGTACTAACTAGTAATTACAAATGTGTATGCTAGAACATACTAACTAGTACTAACTAGTAATTACAAATGTGTATGCTAGAACATACTAACTAGTACTAACTAGTAATTACAAATGTGTATGCTAGAACATACTAACTAGTACTAACTAGTAACTACAAATGTGTATGCTAGAACATACTAACTAGTACTAACTAGTAATTACAAATGTGTATGCTAGAACATACTAACTAGTACTAACTAGTAATTACAAATGTGTATGCTAGAACATACTAACTAGTACTAACTAGTAACTACAAATGTGTATGCTAGAACATACTAACTAGTACTAACTAGTAACTACAAATGTGTATGCTAGAACATACTAACTAGTACTAACTAGTAATTACAAATGTGTATGCTAGAACATACTAACTAGTACTAACTAGTAATTACAAATGTGTATGCTAGAACATACTAACTAGTACTAACTAGTAACTACAAATGTGTATGCTAGAACATACTAACTAGTACTAACTAGTAACTACAAATGTGTATGCTAGAACATACTAACTAGTACTAACTAGTAATTACAAATGTGTATGCTAGAGCATACTAACTAGTACTAACTAGTAATTACAAATGTGTATGCTAGAACATACTAACTAGTAACTACAAATGTGTATGCTAGAACATACTAACTAGTACTAACTAGTAATTACAAATGTGTATGCTAGAACATACTAACTAGTACTAACTAGTAATTACAAATGTGTATGCTAGAACATACTAACTAGTACTAACTAGTAACTACAAATGTGTATGCTAGAACATACTAACTAGTACTAACTAGTAACTACAAATGTGTATGCTAGAACATACTAACTAGTAATTACAAATGTGTATGCTAGAACATACTAACTAGTACTAACTAGTAACTACAAATGTGTATGCTAGAACATACTAACTAGTAATTACAAATGTGTATGCTAGAACATACTAACTAGTACTAACTAGTAACTACAAATGTGTATGCTAGAACATACTAACTAGTACTAACTAGTAACTACAAATGTGTATGCTAGAACATACTAACTAGTACTAACTAGTAATTACAAATGTGTATGCTAGAACATACTAACTAGTACTAACTAGTAATTACAAATGTGTATGCTAGAACATACTAACTAGTAACTACAAATGTGTATGCTAGAACATACTAACTAGTACTAACTAGTAATTACAAATGTGTATGCTAGAACATACTAACTAGTACTAACTAGTAATTACAAATGTGTATGCTAGAACATACTAACTAGTACTAACTAGTAACTACAAATGTGTATGCTAGAACATACTAACTAGTACTAACTAGTAACTACAAATGTGTATGCTAGAACATACTAACTAGTACTAACTAGTAACTACAAATGTGTATGCTAGAACATACTAACTAGTAATTACAAATGTGTATGCTAGAACATACTAACTAGTACTAACTAGTAACTACAAATGTGTATGCTAGAACATACTAACTAGTAATTACAAATGTGTATGCTAGAACATACTAACTAGTACTAACTAGTAACTACAAATGTGTATGCTAGAACATACTAACTAGTACTAACTAGTAACTACAAATGTGTATGCTAGAACATACTAACTAGTACTAACTAGTAACTACAAATGTGTATGCTAGAACATACTAACTAGTAATTACAAATGTGTATGCTAGAACATACTAACTAGTACTAACTAGTAACTACAAATGTGTATGCTAGAACATACTAACTAGTAATTACAAATGTGTATGCTAGAACATACTAACTAGTACTAACTAGTAACTACAAATGTGTATGCTAGAACATACTAACTAGTACTAACTAGTAACTACAAATGTGTATGCTAGAACATACTAACTAGTACTAACTAGTAATTACAAATGTGTATGCTAGAACATACTAACTAGTACTAACTAGTAACTACAAATGTGTATGCTAGAACATACTAACTAGTACTAACTAGTAACTACAAATGTGTATGCTAGAACATACTAACTAGTACTAACTAGTAACTACAAATGTGTATGCTAGAACATACTAACTAGTAATTACAAATGTGTATGCTAGAACATACTAACTAGTACTAACTAGTAACTACAAATGTGTATGCTAGAACATACTAACTAGTAATTACAAATGTGTATGCTAGAACATACTAACTAGTACTAACTAGTAACTACAAATGTGTATGCTAGAACATACTAACTAGTACTAACTAGTAACTACAAATGTGTATGCTAGAACATACTAACTAGTACTAACTAGTAATTACAAATGTGTATGCTAGAGCATACTAACTAGTACTAACTAGTAATTACAAATGTGTATGCTAGAACATACTAACTAGTAACTACAAATGTGTATGCTAGAACATACTAACTAGTACTAACTAGTAATTACAAATGTGTATGCTAGAACATACTAACTAGTACTAACTAGTAACTACAAATGTGTATGCTAGAACATACTAACTAGTAATTACAAATGTGTATGCTAGAACATACTAACTAGTACTAACTAGTAATTACAAATGTGTATGCTAGAACATACTAACTAGTACTAACTAGTAATTACAAATGTGTATGCTAGAACATACTAACTAGTACTAACTAGTAACTACAAATGTGTATGCTAGAACATACTAACTAGTACTAACTAGTAACTACAAATGTGTATGCTAGAACATACTAACTAGTAATTACAAATGTGTATGCTAGAGCATACTAACTAGTACTAACAAGTAACTACAAATGTGTATGCTAGAACATACTAACTAGTACTAACTAGTAATTACAAATGTGTATGCTAGAACATACTAACTAGTACTAACTAGTAATTACAAATGTGTATGCTAGAACATACTAACTAGTACTAACTAGTAACTACAAATGTGTATGCTAGAACATACTAACTAGTACTAACTAGTAACTACAAATGTGTATGCTAGAACATACTAACTAGTACTAACTAGTAATTACAAATGTGTATGCTAGAGCATACTAACTAGTACTAACTAGTAATTACAAATGTGTATGCTAGAACATACTAACTAGTACTAACTAGTAACTACAAATGTGTATGCTAGAACATACTAACTAGTACTAACTAGTAACTACAAATGTGTATGCTAGAACATACTAACTAGTACTAACTAGTAATTACAAATGTGTATGCTAGAGCATACTAACTAGTACTAACTAGTAATTACAAATGTGTATGCTAGAACATACTAACTAGTAACTACAAATGTGTATGCTAGAACATACTAACTAGTACTAACTAGTAATTACAAATGTGTATGCTAGAACATACTAACTAGTACTAACTAGTAATTACAAATGTGTATGCTAGAACATACTAACTAGTACTAACTAGTAACTACAAATGTGTATGCTAGAACATACTAACTAGTACTAACTAGTAACTACAAATGTGTATGCTAGAACATACTAACTAGTAATTACAAATGTGTATGCTAGAGCATACTAACTAGTACTAACAAGTAACTACAAATGTGTATGCTAGAACATACTAACTAGTACTAACTAGTAACTACAAATGTGTATGCTAGAACATACTAACTAGTACTAACTAGTAACTACAAATGTGTATGCTAGAACATACTAACTAGTAACTACAAATGTGTATGCTAGAACATACTAACTAGTAACTACAAATGTGTATGCTAGAACATACTAACTAGTACTAACTAGTAATTACAAATGTGTATGCTAGAGCATACTAACTAGTACTAACTAGTAATTACAAATGTGTATGCTAGAACATACTAACTAGTAATTACAAATGTGTATGCTAGAGCATACTAACTAGTACTAACTAGTAATTACAAATGTGTATGCTAGAACATACTAACTAGTACTAACTAGTAATTACAAATGTGTATGCTAGAACATACTAACTAGTACTAACTAGTAACTACAAATGTGTATGCTAGAACATACTAACTAGTACTAACTAGTAACTACAAATGTGTATGCTAGAACATACTAACTAGTAATTACAAATGTGTATGCTAGAGCATACTAACTAGTACTAACAAGTAACTACAAATGTGTATGCTAGAGCATACTAACTAGTACTAACAAGTAACTACAAATGTGTATGCTAGAACATACTAACTAGTACTAACTAGTAATTACAAATGTGTATGCTAGAGCATACTAACTAGTACTAACTAGTAACTACAAATGTGTATGCTAGAACATACTAACTAGTACTAACTAGTAATTACAAATGTGTATGCTAGAGCATACTAACTAGTACTAACTAGTAACTACAAATGTGTATGCTAGAACATACTAACTAGTACTAACTAGTAACTACAAATGTGTATGCTAGAACATACTAACTAGTACTAACTAGTAACTACAAATGTGTATGCTAGAACATACTAACTAGTACTAACTAGTAACTACAAATGTGTATGCTAGAACATACTAACTAGTAATTACAAATGTGTATGCTAGAGCATACTAACTAGTACTAACAAGTAACTACAAATGTGTATGCTAGAACATACTAACTAGTACTAACTAGTAACTACAAATGTGTATGCTAGAACATACTAACTAGTACTAACTAGTAACTACAAATGTGTATGCTAGAACATACTAACTAGTAACTACAAATGTGTATGCTAGAACATACTAACTAGTAACTACAAATGTGTATGCTAGAACATACTAACTAGTACTAACTAGTAATTACAAATGTGTATGCTAGAGCATACTAACTAGTACTAACTAGTAATTACAAATGTGTATGCTAGAACATACTAACTAGTAATTACAAATGTGTATGCTAGAGCATACTAACTAGTACTAACTAGTAATTACAAATGTGTATGCTAGAACATACTAACTAGTACTAACTAGTAATTACAAATGTGTATGCTAGAACATACTAACTAGTACTAACTAGTAACTACAAATGTGTATGCTAGAACATACTAACTAGTACTAACTAGTAACTACAAATGTGTATGCTAGAACATACTAACTAGTAATTACAAATGTGTATGCTAGAGCATACTAACTAGTACTAACAAGTAACTACAAATGTGTATGCTAGAGCATACTAACTAGTACTAACAAGTAACTACAAATGTGTATGCTAGAACATACTAACTAGTACTAACTAGTAATTACAAATGTGTATGCTAGAGCATACTAACTAGTACTAACTAGTAACTACAAATGTGTATGCTAGAACATACTAACTAGTACTAACTAGTAACTACAAATGTGTATGCTAGAACATACTAACTAGTAACTACAAATGTGTATGCTAGAACATACTAACTAGTAACTACAAATGTGTATGCTAGAACATACTAACTAGTACTAACTATTAACTACAAATGTGTATGTTAGAACATACTAACTAGTAACTACAAATGTGTATGTTAGAACATACTAACTAGTAACTACAAATGTGTATGCTAGAACATACTAACTAGTACTAAGTAGTAACTACAAATGTGTATGCTAGAACATACTAACTAGTACTCTAACTAGTAACTACAAATGTGTATGCTAGAACATACTAACTAGTAATTACAAATGTGTATGCTAGAGCATACTAACTAGTACTAACTAGTAATTACAAATGTGTATGCTAGAACATACTAACTAGTAATTACAAATGTGTATGCTAGAGCATACTAACTAGTACTAACTAGTAATTACAAATGTGTATGCTAGAGCATACTAACTAGTACTAACTAGTAACTACAAATGTGTATGCTAGAACATACTAACTAGTAATTACAAATGTGTATGCTAGAACATACTAACTAGTACTAAGTAGTAACTACAAATGTGTATGCTAGAACATACTAACTAGTACTCTAACTAGTAACTACAAATGTGTATGCTAGAACATACTAACTAGTAATTACAAATGTGTATGCTAGAGCATACTAACTAGTACTAACTAGTAATTACAAATGTGTATGCTAGAACATACTAACTAGTAATTACAAATGTGTATGCTAGAGCATACTAACTAGTACTAACTAGTAATTACAAATGTGTATGCTAGAGCATACTAACTAGTACTAACTAGTAACTACAAATGTGTATGCTAGAACATACTAACTAGTAATTACAAATGTGTATGCTAGAACATACTAACTAGTACTAACAAGTAACTACAAATGTGTATGCTAGAACATACTAACTAGTACTAACTAGTAACTACAAATGTGTATGCTAGAACATACTAACTAGTAATTACAAATGTGTATGCTAGAACATACTAACTAGTACTAACTAGTAACTACAAATGTGTATGCTAGAGCATACTAACTAGTACTAACTAGTAACTACAAATGTGTATGCTAGAACATACTAACTAGTACTAACTATTAACTACAAATGTGTATGTTAGAACATACTAACTAGTAACTACAAATGTGTATGCTAGAACATACTAACTAGTACTAACTAGTAATTACAAATGTGTATGCTAGAACATACTAACTAGTACTAACTAGTAACTACAAATGTGTATGCTAGAACATACTAACTAGTAATTACAAATGTGTATGCTAGAGCATACTAACTAGTACTAACTAGTAATTACAAATGTGTATGCTAGAACATACTAACTAGTAACTACAAATGTGTATGCTAGAACATACTAACTAGTAACTACAAATGTGTATGCTAGAACATACTAACTAGTACTAACTAGTAATTACAAATGTGTATGCTAGAGCATACTAACTAGTACTAACTAGTAACTACAAATGTGTATGCTAGAACATACTAACTAGTAATTACAAATGTGTATGCTAGAACATACTAACTAGTACTAAGTAGTAACTACAAATGTGTATGCTAGAACATACTAACTAGTACTCTAACTAGTAACTACAAATGTGTATGCTAGAACATACTAACTAGTAATTACAAATGTGTATGCTAGAGCATACTAACTAGTACTAACTAGTAATTACAAATGTGTATGCTAGAACATACTAACTAGTAATTACAAATGTGTATGCTAGAGCATACTAACTAGTACTAACTAGTAATTACAAATGTGTATGCTAGAGCATACTAACTAGTACTAACTAGTAACTACAAATGTGTATGCTAGAACATACTAACTAGTAATTACAAATGTGTATGCTAGAACATACTAACTAGTACTAACAAGTAACTACAAATGTGTATGCTAGAACATACTAACTAGTACTAACTAGTAACTACAAATGTGTATGCTAGAGCATACTAACTAGTACTAACTAGTAACTACAAATGTGTATGCTAGAACATACTAACTAGTACTAACTATTAACTACAAATGTGTATGTTAGAACATACTAACTAGTAACTACAAATGTGTATGCTAGAACATACTAACTAGTACTAACTAGTAATTACAAATGTGTATGCTAGAACATACTAACTAGTACTAACTAGTAACTACAAATGTGTATGCTAGAGCATACTAACTAGTACTAACTAGTAACTACAAATGTGTATGCTAGAACATACTAACTAGTACTAACTAGTAACTACAAATGTGTATGCTAGAGCATACTAACTAGTACTAACTAGTAACTACAAATGTGTATGCTAGAACATACTAACTAGTAACTACAAATGTGTATGCTAGAACATACTAACTAGTACTAACTAGTAACTACAAATGTGTATGCTAGAACATACTAACTAGTAATTACAAATGTGTATGCTAGAACATACTAACTAGTACTAACTAGTAACTACAAATGTGTATGCTAGAACATACTAACTAGTAATTACAAATGTGTATGCTAGAGCATACTAACTAGTACTAACTAGTAATTACAAATGTGTATGCTAGAACATACTAACTAGTAACTACAAATGTGTATGCTAGAACATACTAACTAGTACTAACTAGTAACTACAAATGTGTATGCTAGAACATACTAACTAGTAATTACAAATGTGTATGCTAGAACATACTAACTAGTACTAACTAGTAACTACAAATGTGTATGCTAGAACATACTAACTAGTAATTACAAATGTGTATGCTAGAGCATACTAACTAGTACTAACTAGTAATTACAAATGTGTATGCTAGAACATACTAACTAGTACTAACTAGTAACTACAAATGTGTATGCTAGAACATACTAACTAGTAATTACAAATGTGTATGCTAGAGCATACTAACTAGTACTAACTAGTAATTACAAATGTGTATGCTAGAACATACTAACTAGTACTAACTAGTAACTACAAATGTGTATGCTAGAACATACTAACTAGTACTAACTAGTAACTACAAATGTGTATGCTAGAACATACTAACTAGTAACTACAAATGTGTATGCTAGAACATACTAACTAGTACTAACTAGTAACTACAAATGCACTCAATTTTGGGATCTAAATACATTTGTGTTGTTTCTTAAAACAACAATGTTTTAAAAAACAACAGTGTTGTTTCTTAGTTGGTAATTGGAAATTGAAACCACATCCCCGATCAGGTCTCCAATCCGAGACAACTTCCTACACTTCTTCGATTTGTTATTCTCTTGATTTTGCGTAGAATAAGATCGATGTGACAAAAAAGTTATAATCTGGAATGTCACTGGTTATTATGATTGCTTTGTTTCTGCCAACCGAACCACTGACCGTTGGCCTAGGTCCACCTGACGCCATGATATGATATTCAAATATTTTATACAGAAATCAAGTAGAAAACAAGCAGTAGTCCTACATAAAGAAGCGATAAAAGGTCTATAATTTTCACTTTTCTAAATCTGCCCTTCTAATTGTGGTTTTCTAAACAAATTTATATTTTCTAAATTTTTTCAAACCTTAGAAACTAAGCACAACTTTGAAAATAACCGCTGCCCCTGCCTTCTTCTGATGACAAC
>JAUCBJ010003191.1:0-34398 GCA_032718475.1 Nemertoderma westbladi
TGTGTTTGTTAGCTTTATAGTTTAGTTTTTTATATTTATAGTTTAGTTTTTTTAGATTTATAGTTTAGTTTTTTTTAGCTTTATAGTTTAGTTTAGTTTAGTTAGGGGGGGGGGGGGGGGGGGGGTCACTAATTAATAAAAAAAATCGATTTTTCAATTACAATCCCCTCTAGTGCAGATTTTTATGTAACCACAACTGTTTATTTATATACTATTTACTAAACATCACTATTTATCACATAAGTTTTCAATTCTATAAATGTTTGCTGAGATGTTGCGATTGTGACGCGATTGAGGGTTTGAAGATAATCCTTACAATATTCTTCAAGTGCAGAGTTTAGCAATAGCGGGGGATGCTTTACCTTCAGTGTCTCTGCTGCTTCTTCTAATCTTTCGACATCGAGGTCTAGTCCCTGTTGTTCACTCCCGTAAGACTCAGGATGGTTGAAAATGTAGTCTGGGATACCTGAAAGGAAAATGAGCAAAACATATCTAAAATTATATAGTACCATGTATTAGTAGACTATTGGAAACTAACTGTAACTAGTACAATTACCCTCTGATTATGCAACTGCCACCCTCACCAAACACTATTGCGACCCAACAGATTCATCTAAATTCCAAACAGGTGTCGCAATTGTCCTAACTTCCCTACCACTAACCTGTTGGCAAATCAATTTTCTGTGCGCGTATCCTATGACTATTCCATTCTTCGATGAATTTATCAAGAATTTCTTGAAGCACAGGTAAATACACCATTGCCATTAACTGTCGATCAACTTGACTCCCTGGATCATAATTGTGACAATGAAGCAATTCCCGCAGTTGGTCTTTCAGCACACCCTCAACCCGGTCTGTCAACTCCCTCCACCAACGCTCTATCTTATTCGTAGTCGATGGACCATAAATTATGCTCTCCGATGCATCTTCAAAAACATCTAGGGTTTCAATTAAGTATGCATGTAAAGTCGCGGCCTTACCCGTTTCAGTTCCACAATCAAAGCGGCAGTAAATTGGGATCTGATTAGTTTCCTTGAGCATTTCATAATATAAGTTGCCAATAACGATGGGATTTGAGTTAGAATAAACTGCCTTGCACATTAGGACTTTCCTGGAGTATGTATCCAAGCATCCATAAATTCCTATAGGAAAAGTTGAGTTTTGAAATCCACAGGGTTTGTCATGGCCATCGAAACTTAGCATAAACATTGGACCATCGGATGTGAAATTTCCTTTCATTCTCTTCTTTTTAAATCTTGGCGTACGATGTGCCATTCCTTCAGGGTCAACCGCTTTCATAACTGCATGCGTTACCTTACGTGGAATTTTTATGTCATGTTGTACTCGAAGTCTTTGATTGACTGCGCGATACCCCATGTCTCGACAGTTTCCGTTAAGTTCGTTTTTCACTGTTTGTATTATGTTATCCAAATTTTCTGCGTAATTGATATATTTAACTTCGAAAAATCGTAATCGTCGATCGGGCGTCCTTAAGCTCCAGTCATAATAATTAAATTCGTCTTTCACAAGATTTAAAATCTCTTTTCTGTGGAAGTTTTTCCTAACTAAATCCTTAACCCTATTAAACCCAGAGGGGGGTCAATATGACCCCCCCCCCCCCCCCCCCCCCCCCGTGGTTTTTTATTATAATTCTGAAACAAACGCAGTTGGGAATCTGAAATTTTATGACTTTTCCTAAAAATCTATTGTCTTCCTAGTAGTGAAAACCGTTTTCAAAAATATTGGGTAGTTTTCGAGTTATAGCACCATTTTTTAACCCTACTTTTGGCACTTTTTTTGAGACGTTTTTTGAAAATTACATTTCATTAAATATGAATTGTAACATCTCTATTTTTGATTTACACCGGTTTTTTTGGTGTTAGAAATTGGATAGAATTCATATAAATTGATTTAGAAATTTCAAACTTGTTTTTTTCGGTGGGTGCCAAATTTTGGTGCCAGCACCAAATTTTGAAATATGTCAATTTTGTTAATTGATTGTTTGAAACTTGTTTTTTACGCAATTGGGGTTTTTTGGGGTTCTGAATTCGATGAACATGAAATATATACGAGTTACACCAAGCGTATCAATCTTGTATTTTTCGGTGCTGTGTGCAAATTTTGGTGCTATCACGAAATTTTGAAGATCCATTCAATAGATAAAATTGCTTGTGAGCATTTATTTCTTGCGTTTTAGAGGTTTATGGCTGTTCTGAATTCAATGGAATATATAATTATCGAACTAGACATCTCAAACTTGTATTTTTCGGATATGGGTGCAAAATGTGGTGCTAGCACCAAATTTTGAAAACCATCAAATATATCAATTGATTGTGTCATCTTGTTTCTTGCGTTATACGGGTTTGTGATGGTTCTGAATTCAATGGAATCAGTAAAAATTTCATAAGAGTTCTCAAACTTGTATTTTTCGCCGGTGACTGAAAATTGTTGTGCCAGCACCAAATTTTGGAAAATATGCAAATTGATCAGTAGATAGTATCACCGTGTTTATTGCGTTATACGGGTGTATGAGGGTCCTGAATCCGATGGAATCAATAAAAACAGCACTGGACATCGCAAACTTGTACTTTTTGGTGATGGGTACTAAATTTGGTGCTAAAATTTGCCAAATTACGCCGAAAAATACAAGTAGCAATGATCTGGCATATTAGAAATGTATTCCATTAGAATCAGCGCCCTCGAAAACCTGAAAATACGAATTTATAGCATCGTATAAGTGAATTAAAAATTTTGTGTTCTAACTGAAAAGTGCTGGTTTCTTGTTTTTTTCATTTTTTTCCTACGCAGAGAGGACTAAACAGCCATTTATAGTAATCATATTATTTTTAAATATTTTCCAATGTATTTTATACCCCAAAAAACCTGTATTGAAAAATAATTAGAAAAAAAAATTATTTATAATTTAAAAAAAAATTATTAGTAATAAATAATAAAATAATTGAAAAATTAATATAAAATGTAACTTTCAAATTTTGTGAAAATTGTGCACTACTTGTAATTTTGGTGCTGCAATATAACCACCCAAGTACATTTTTTCTAAAATTTTTTTTCGGTCGGATCCATACAAGTGATACCTACGTACAAACAAAAAATCAGACGTTTTCGTAAATATTTGTAGATTTTAGAGGGGGGGGGGGTCCAATATGACCCCCCCCCCCCCCCCGGTATTTGTACAACATTTTATAGCCCGGTACTAATAGGGTTAAGTTTAGTTTTTAATACAACATCACTTTGCCAAATACACGTAGTCGCCATCTCCTCATTTGAGATGTAGTGAGCTGTCCACTGTCAGACTGCTTACATGACTGTGGGGTGTGGAGTTAGGAGGCGTCTGTCATAAGTGGAGATAATTATATTAATGTATTATTATTAGTTACTGGCATTAATAAACCGAATAAGACAATAGTCAGGCATAGTGCTGCGAACTGAAATGAACATGTTTATTGAAATGAACGTGTTTATTAGAACTGAAATCGAAACAAGTCCAATTTTCTTTCAGTTCGCAGCACTAGTCAGACAGTAACTACAACCTACTAATGCAATAGCTAGCGATATGGTAGGGTAGATACCATACAATAAAAAATGAGCAGGGAAACAACGTGCAGCAACTTGTTGCTGCACACCTCCCACGCAGAAACAAGTTTCAGAAACAAGTTGCTCCTTGTGAGGGGGGCCTAACAGGCAGAGCAACAAAGTTGAAAAGTCAGTACTGCAGTACTGTAGTACCGGCATCTGGAACTGCGGTAGACCTACTGTGTGATGTGATGTGCTCTGGTCCAACAGTATTACTGATTCTGGGGGCAGTGGCAGTCCTGGGCCACGAGGGATATTTTATTTTTTTTATTATTTTTTTTAATGGCAGCCATGGGCCAACCGTTATCTGATTATGGGGTGATGGCAGTCCTGGGCCACGTGGGGTGTTTTTTTTTCTTTAACAGTATTTATTTTTTATGGAAATTTTTTCGTGAGTATTTGTTAAATTATTTTTTTAATGGCAGCCATGGGGGCCAATACTATTACTGATTCTGGGGGCAGTGGCAGCCCTGGGCCACGAGGGGGTATTTTATTTATTTTTATTTTTTTTTTAATGGCAGCCATGGGCCAACTTTTACCTGATTATGGGGTGATGGCAGCCCTGGGCCACGTGGGGTGTTTTTTTTCTTTAACAGTATTTATTTTTTATGGAAATTTTTTCGTGAGTTTTTTTTTTCCTTTATTTTTCAAGATTTTTTTACTGAGATTTTTTTAAAGATATTTTATTTTACTTATTTTTTTAAGGTATTTTTTCCACTTATTTTTTATTTAAATATTTTATCAAGAGTTTTATAGTGGCAGCCATGGGCCACCATATACTAGTGGTCAAATTTCTGGTTGAAAGTGATGAACTCTGGGTTTTGTGGGTTTTATATCTTTCAATATTAAATTATTCAATTTTAATTAATTTTTCAATGACAAATGCTAATTTTTTTTTTAATATTATATTAAAAGAAAAATTATTAATAGAAGGACTATTATTAATAGGAGGGCTGGGGCAATATTGTGGGCAATATTGTGGGGCAGGTGATTATACTAGGGGTACCACCTACCTTACCTGTCTTACTTTCTTATTTTTCTTTGGACAAGCCTGGGCTGGGATAATGTGAATTCTATCTGGTCTGGATGCTAATGTTACTTCAACAAAGTTTGCCTTGTGGCTTGCCTGAGGAGACATTTTCATTAAAGTGAATATACAATAAAATGTAAAATGTGTATAAATGTCATATAAATGGGATCTTTGGGAGGGGGGTCACATGTTTTTATTTGGTTTTCTTATTATTTGCTTGTGTTCGTTAATATTTTGGTTTTCATGGGTGATAAAATTAAATCAAAATTAAAAATTCAATATTTTGCATAAGTTATTAAGTATAGTGACCGTTTCTCTCAAGAGGGGGGGGGGGGGGGGGGGGGGGGGCACGTGCCCCCGTGCCCAAAACTCTAAAACAATATATGGCAGCCCCTCGGCTACACCACTATTATAACTCAATAGTGGTGCGAGCATAAAACTCAAATCACGCAAATTTACAAGAACCGGGTATGTTGTCATAATATCTACAGTATCTCCACAGGTTATTCTGCTTGACTGGGTCTGGGTGCCAGGGTGCGAATTTGCTTTTGGGACGGTGTGCTGATTGAAAGGGGGGGGGGGGGGGTGAAGGGGGGAACTTCCCCCCTTTTCACTTTGACTGATTTGCGGTTTTGTTAAATTTCTTGGATATAGTTGTTGTGATGCTAAAATTTAATTTGTCTTTGATAATGTATTATTTTGTTTCATATTGTTTAGACCTTCAATTTTCATAATATTAGTTGAGTTTTTGTTTATACATTTGCTCTATAACATATTAAATAATTTGTATTTTTTCAAAAAATTGAATGAAACTGTTATCACTATTATTATCTTACTAGAACTACTGACACTGATGTGGAACAACTAGGATATTTGCGCTTTTAGTTTTAGTAACTATAGCTACCCCTTTCTATTGTTAGTTTTGTTCTATAATCCAGCATTGTTGATTGCCTTAGCAGCCGGTGTTGTACAATTTGTATGGAAATGGAGTCTGCATTTATAATATAGGGTGGTTCTAGGGTGGGTTCAGGGTCATCACTCGCTCGGTGTCCTGGTTGTGCATCATGGGAATTTTTTATAAATATTCGGTAATCTTACTGTATATCTTGTAAACCTGCTTGATAATGGAAATATTTGCTTTATATTATATTTTTGTTAGTGGTAGCAAAGTTTCACTTTTTATTATGTGGGACGAGCCACAAATTCAGCTAGCCTCACGCCTTACAGTTTAGACAATTGTTTAGTTCACTTACTGCTGACTGACTGACAAGGTTCATTTGTAATAGTCTTGGCTAGGATTCTTCCCCCGGGCTCCTTCCTTTCTAGTAGGTTGTTTGCGCTTTTAAGACCTTTGACAGTTTAACCTGCCAAATTAGGATGTCTTTTGGATGATATATAGTCTTTAGCCTATGACGAGTATTTGATACACTACATTAGCCGAAGCCAGTCTATGCGCAATCATTCACCCGCTGGATATACCCGGGAGACTGAATTCGGAAGCTTAATGATTGATGGTGTAAGCCTACCGTATTATTCGACTGATCGTAATATATAATCTCTGACAAATATTATTCACTTTCGGGAAATATTAACAGTTCCTTTAGGACGTGGCGCTCTAAATATGTAAACAGAGTTATGACTTAAACTAGACACAACGAAAAGGCTATAGATTCACGTATATGGCGCATTCTTTAGGAGATGCTTTGTTATCAGTCACAATCATACACAATGCTGCACAATGCTGCACACCAATCTGCCGACCTTCACTAATTTTAGTCACATACAAAGAGAATAACAGACAATACATGTAGGGCCTATAAAATAGCATTAGATTCACTTCAAACCACTTAACATAGGTCGCAATCGTTTATCTGTAACCGGTCTCTCTAACCTTTAGTATATCAAGAAGGTTGGGTGTCTGACTATTGATCAGTTAAATATAATATAATCTTCCATCAATAAATATAATGAATAACCGACAGCAAAAGCAGTAATGTTAAGTAAGATATGCATGATATGTTTAGTAAGCATTGATAAGGTAACTCGATAACAGATATACGTTCTATAATTAAGCCTACTAATGTAAGACTAAAGACTGAAACACGGAGGTGCCAAAAGCCGGTGTTCTTAGGCTCTGGGCAAAAACATAACACTGAATTCCTGAGTTTCTGTATCCACCTCCAACACAGAGACAAAAAACGCTCTGATTGGTCGACCGAACAACGAGAGAACAAAGAAACAAAGAAATGTCGATGTGGCAATATCAGCTGTTAGCCGTCGTCATAGTAGCGACACTGTTTTCAAGAGTATCGAGCTTATTGCGTCACGAAATTGCGGATTATGTCCTCTAAAGTACAAATACAGAAGAAATGGCTTTTATGTCCTCTAAAACACCAGTACAGCAAGGACACGGCCTTTTTATGCCTGGTAAACCAACCACAGAGTACTTTACGGGGATAATAACCGGCTAATTACGCAAAAGCTTTTACACCGCTCCCAGAAAATGGGATTTAAGTCTATAAAATATAACAAATCACAGTTTCTAAAATATAAAGATACTCTAAACAGTTAGTCTTTCTTACGCAGACGGCGTTTACGCAGTTTTTTTTTGAGGCTAGCAAGAGTCCTTTTCTCTTTGGGGCGAGCCACTTTACTAGGAGGGCTATAAATCCTGGGTGAAGGGTGCAATATGATTGCATCAGAAGGTGTAGGATTATGTTCGGGGTATCCGCCGTTTCGATATGCTTCTCCTCGAGCTGATTTTCCTCCGCTCGTAGCTGGATACGTTCATCCAAAAACTCTCGCAGAGAATGGGGTTGCCTAAGTTCGATATCTTCTTAGAGATTCTGGATTTTACAATCGAACTGAGATAAAGACAATTCGTTTATCGCTTGGACTTGCTGTTACAACTTACGTTTATCTGAACAAACGCAGGTTTCCTTTCTGATCTTTGTAGAATAGCGTTTAACTCGTTTGGTACAACGTTCTCCACCACTTTGGTGACAGGTTATATCGTGTTAAGCCGGGACGGGACGATGGTAAGGGTTAAACGGCGATATTAAATGTCCGCGTCCCAATCCGGCTAGGTAGAATGGGCTAGTATCTAGGAAGCCCACAACTGGGGTGCCACCGACTAATTGTTCAGGTAACACTAGATCTTTGAGCAGTGAGTACAGCTCGGGAGGATCCGTCATACTAATAGGATCAAATCAAGAGTCTGAAGTCTCACTAGGGAATGAGGAGTTCTGATCGAGTATTCCGAAACTCTGATCATTGGTTTATTTAAGGATCGTCTGAGTCGAACGAGCGTAGGTGATACATCGAACAAGTTTCGCTCGAAACTCCCGTAAGTATAGCGAGTAAAACCGTGTTTAAAGCAACGTCTCCGCGGATGTTTATGTCTTTCCGTTTGTTGGTTGGGTCTTGGGCATTACACTTAATATAGTGGATCTCCGCTCCCATGATCTATTAATTAATGGAATTTTGGGAATGTTATAAATTGTATAAAATTGCAATTTATTAAATTCATTAAAGTATGAATTTAAATTTATTCCCTGAAATTTTATTATTTGATAGTTAAATTGACACAATTTGATTCCAGAGCATATCTGGGGACATATGATCCTTGATTCTATGAATTTGTCTTTTTAAGAGTATCGGTAAATGCTACGATATCTTAATCGACTAGAATGTTAAAGGATCTAAAATTTGACAGATTTTGTAAATATTAATAATTAATATTTAGGATGGGCACCAGTTTATTTCAGAACTTGTCTGGGGACGTTAACCACTGATTCTAGAATTTTGTCTTTCAAGTATATCTGTGGGTGCCGCGATATCTTAATCGACTAGAATTGCAGATGGTCAAAGGGTTTAACAGATTTATTTTGCGTTATACGCTACTGTTAAAGGGACATCACGCTACTATATGTATTATTTAATATACGGTATGAGAGCAATATCGCACGAAGCAATGTCAGTGAGAAGAGGCAAGTCGTTTCCAAGGTCTACCCGGAGCTTGGTTTAGCCGAGACACGAGAATCTGAACTTTGCATTCCTAATACTCTGCCTACCAATAATACTTGAATATAGTAGTGGCTTTATTGTACTTTAATAAGTACGGATATGTCATCTTACTGTAGTTACGTATTTGTAATGTAATACGGACAGTAAGGAAGGAGAAAAAGAATTATTTCTCGCTGTCGCACTAAATATAATATATACGTAATTAAGTAATAAACGCGAATATATTGCACTAATCTACTAAATAATCACTAAATAACATTCTACTAAATAAAATTAAAGAAAACGATTATAATAAAATTACATAATAATACATACATAATATAAAATAATAAAATAAATATAAAATAATGTAGTCACACACCCACTCCGTATGTTGTTACGTTATGGAGTCCCTAGATATTTGTTGGATTAGGGAGGTGGTCGTGGGAAGAGTATCTTGCCTTCCATAGTTTCCGGACAGTTTTCGGTCTCTTTCCAGTAAACATAAAGACCAGCTGGGCGATTGAGTGGTTGTGTTACTTTCTCCGCTCCCTTGGCCTGTCTAATCTTCGCCGGGTTAAGATGGGGAGGCCATTCATCTTCTTTACTTAGGAAGTCGGGTTCACCTAACCAGTCTGGAGTATCTGTAAGTTCTTGAGGAGTTGCTCCTCTGGAGGCGATGTCGGCTAGATTGATAGTCTCGGGGCAATGTCTCCATTGATCTACATTGGAGTTGATGTCGTCATTATCTGAGGAGTATGGTGTTCCCTCAGACGCAGACTTCATCACACACACTTAAGCGGTGGGGCCCATCGCACAGCACACATTTGGGCTTGATGTTACTTACTTTAACATGTGCTGTGTGGTGCACGTTCGTTCTTTCCTCGGGCTTTCTCACCTGAATTCTTTTGGGAGACGTAGGATGAGTTTTTCTTACCTGTTCTCTCCTGTCATTGGTTCGAGACTTGAATTTACTTACCTGGTCTTTAGGCGTTTTATTGACATAATAAGATCTTTCAGTGTCTTTCCCGCTATCCTCTCCTTGAGAAGTCTGGCTTTCGCCGTCGTCTGTATAACACACTGGTGTTACCCTTCTCCTAGAAACGGGTTTCTCACTTACCTTGTTTTCCAGTGTCTTCTCTCTGGACTGCCTTAGGAGCTGTAATTTCACTTCTCCATCTAAGAATGACATGAGATCAGCCATGGTAGGGTCTCGTCGTTGTTGTTCCATCATATATAACACTTTCTTGTCCCAGCGTGTACCTACTCCACCCTTGGGCAAAGTAGATGCTAAGGCTCCTACAACCATAGAATTCTGGTATTCATGAGACTTACCTAGCCAATCTAATTGTCTACAGATCTCCTGAATCTCATCGGAAAACTCTATAATCCCGCTGCTAAGAAACTTTCGGGGCGCCATTAATTTTGCATACAAATACCTAGCTATGTTATTCCTATTACCATACCTGATGTTTAGTGTATCCCAAACTTGTCTTAATCCGTCTGGATGTCCAATAAACTTTAACGCCATTAACTTGGGAGATCCTTCCAAGCACTCAATGAGGAATCTAAGTTTCTCTCCATTAGATAGCACAGAGTTCTGTATGTTATCTTTGTAATATTCATTAAAAGGTAACCATTTCATCTCATCTCCATTGAACTTGACGATCTCTCCCACCTTTACCGCTTGCTGGGCTTCGGTTCTAGCCATTTGACGCGTAAAACTTTCTTGGGCCATCGTGTTATTTAATATCGAGTTATCGGTATATAAATTTCTCGGATTATGATCCGGTCTATAGGGAATATCATTATCAACAGATCTATAATTACCCTTAATAGGGTTCACTATAGGAGTTTCTACTTCGCTAGCAGTATAGATGCGTGTAGGCTCCACACCTTGCGCATGAGATACTTCAGACCTAACAGGTTGACACATTGTTACAGGGGGTGGTGGTATACCCTTTTGTGTATTTACTAATTTATCGCGTTCTAGCGCGATACTTTGCTGCACTTCTTGCAACTCTAGCCTACTTTCCCTTACTGTGCCCTTGAATTGCTGAACGGTCTCCTGCATCTGTCCGAGCAGGAGATCCATCCCCCGTCGTCTCTCATCCACCCATTCGACCGCCGAAGCGGGATTCGCCAACGTTGTAGCGGGCGGATGAGGGACAACGGGCGACAAATCATGAATATTTCGCTCGGAGTCCAGGGCATGAACTGTCTCATGGGCTGTTCTGCTGGGCACAGGTAGCTTAGTACTGTGCAAAGGGAATTTAGAGGTAGGTTCAGGGAGTACAGGTGTCTCTACCACCGAAAGGGTAGCTTCGAGAACAGGCCTAATTATTTCAGGCTCATCTACTATAGTAGGGAGTCTCTCTATTGTAATTATTTGGTCTGTGGGTTCTGTACTACCTAAGTTGGTGTTATTTAGTTGCCTTCTAACAGCTGGAGGCAAATCAGGCAATTTCTGACGGTGGGATGTTCTTTTACGTCTGCTTAGCTGAGATCTATTTCCTTTGCCTTCAGTATCGGTGGTATCGCCTTCCTCAGATGATGTATATCCCTGTCTTTTGGGAGTAGATCGATTCATCATCTGCATATTACTAGCTGTTAACTGTTTATTTATGCAGTCTTGATTCTCCTGAATATTTTCCAATTCTAATTGGGCGATCTCTTCAGCCGCTATCCGCTCTGCTTCTGCCGCTGCCATTGCCGCTTTTCTTTCCATTTCGGCTGCTTTTCTTTTCGCTTCTGCCTCTGCCGCTGCCGCTTTTCTTTTCGCTTCTGCCTCTGCCGCTGCTGCTGCCGCTTTTCTTTCCATTTCGGCTGCTTTACTTTCCTCTTCGGCTGCTTTCCTTTCGGCTTCTGCAGCTGCTACTGCTGCTTTCTTTCTGTCTTCTATGCGTTTTTTCTTCACCTTTTCTTCTTGGTCTCTAGCGATGCGGAGTTGTTCATCGAATTTAGCTTGGTTCGCCGCTAACCTATCCACGTCGATGGCGTCAAGCACACGCTGTGCTCCTTCACTATTAGGGTTAAGTCCATCCAACCTTCTCCTCAACTCTTCATCACCTAAGAAACGTTGATAGTCTGACAGATAGATATCAATGGCATCCCTCTTATGCGGGTTCTCTGCCGTCGTTTCACTTTCCACTTGGGAAAAAGTAGCGTCTGTTGATTCTCCATGGGTTGAGCGCTCCTCCAGCTGAGCTTTCCACTGAGCCGTTCCTTGAACTTGGAGACTCACCCGTTGAAACCAAGTCTTTACGGCAACTTGCAACGACGTGTCTTGTCTTCTTTTAGAAGCCTCCTCAAAGGCCGATAAGATTAGCCTAATTCGCAGAATTCTTTCTCTAACTTGATAAAGCAGTTGTCCCTGCTCTTGAGGTCCTTGAGGTTGTTGAAACAGTTGTTCTTTTACTCGCTCCATAGAGCTGAAGAATCCCTGTGCGTATCTGGCTGCGGACCTCTTCCACATAGCTGGATCGATGGTTTCCTTGGCTACTCCCATCCGGTGTATGTCTTCCCAGGCAGCTTCTGATAAATCAAACGGGAGTCCGGGTCCGGGGAAGTTCCATTGCGACTCGACCATAGACTTCAGTTCTTCCCTTGTGTATCCCTCATAACTATCTTTAGTTGATCGCTTACTTCTCGCCCAATCGATCTGGTGTTCTTCCACCGCAATCAATAACCTAGTGAGTACGGCTGCAGGAAGGATGAGAAGGGGATCCGAATAAACCGCATCCGTCATCCTTGCTCCGCGCTCGGGTGTCAGCTCTACAGTATCCTCACTACTGGAGCTGTCGGGCCGCTGAGAAATAAGTTCGTGGCTCGCGGGTTGTTGCTGTTCCGCTGCTTCTTGGTCCTGCTTGACCTGAGCTCGAGTGCCTATGATAGACCTACGATGTTGGACTAGCCTAGGGTCTGAGATTACTACAGTAGGGATGGGCCTTTCTTACAGCAGGAGGTGACTTAGACTTGGATCTAGGATGTTCTATACTTGGATCTGGGTCACTGATCTTTTTAAGACACTGTCTAACAGTCATTCTAACACTATCTAGGAGACTATCCGACAGTGATTGGGTTGTGTCAGACATGTTTGTTTACACAGTTGAATGCCTACGGCATAAATACAGTTAAAGCAAGTCTAGTAATTCAGTATCACTGTTAGCCTAATAATTAATTACCGATACTGCTACTCAGTGGAGCGTGATATATATATAATATATTAGAATACCGGTATGCTTACAGTATATATAAGTATTATTACAGACTAGGTTTGTCACAGAATGCCGGTAGGTACTTTTAGCACAAATATAAAAATATATAATAGGCCTATCGTGAATACCGGTATGCAGTTTACACTTATAGTGTATATATATAAGTATAATTACAGACTAGAATTAATTACAGAATACCGGTATAATTTCAGCCTATATTTATAAAAATAAAGATAATAAGCCTATTGTAAATACCGGTATATCAATTATTTTAGAATAATTGAATTTCTGAATTTTAAGGGTTACTTGGTTACTTTAACTTACTTATTACCGTTATTTAAGCAGTAGTCCAACTGATATTGAGACCTAATTGTTGTATGGCAGGCCTACTATTTATAAATCGTTTGAGTTGATTTATAATATATATATACCCGTTTAATGGGTTTTGTCAATGTTTGAAATAAATGTTATTATTTCTGGGGGAGTCACTACACATAAGCTGTGCGCTCTCAGTGGAGTGCTACTTGTTAGACACTAAAACAAATAATTCTAATTTACCTAAGTTACTTAATACTACGAATTACGTACAATTCGGGTTGAGATTACAATCTCTAAATAAACACAAAAAATTTAATTACAAATACACAAATACAAATTTTTAGGGTAATTTTACAAGAAGTCTACTAACCAGCCTAACAAAGGGTTAGAATATCTGGTTATTACAACGGACAGGTTACTACGGTATTTGAAAATAATAAGTAGTAGTAAGTATACTGCGCTGTCCAGATAGGAAAATACCACCGTCTGACGACCTATAGCCGTATCGCTATAGGTACTACGTTATGTATCACGGAGTGTTCCTACCCAGAAGTTAATTACCGCGGTCTACCAGAACCAACGTGCCTATTAACCAATTTACAACACAAATATACTGCCTACACACTAATCACCCTCGGAAAGTACTGTACACTAAACCCTAAATTAGGTACAAGTACTTGTACAACAAATAATCAGTAGTTAAAAATACTTGAACAGCTAAAAGAACCACGGTATCTGCCAGAGTGACCAAAGCATAAAATCTCCAGTCTTTACCTACGCCGAGCAGCCCTGATGTAGTACCGGGGTTAGTTTAACTATAACGGTATGTATAACAAACACAATTACTGTAGGAATAAACTTGGGGATATGAATGTTGCGAATAATCGCATAAACTCTGAATAATAAATATTACGCTACGCGTACAAACTACTCAAACAAAATGCAGACCAAATACTGACAGGCTACTATCAAGCCTAAACAAACTACGGTATATGCAGACTCTGAAATGATTAGTTAGTATGCGTTCTAACCCAGTAGTACGACTTATTCTTTCACAGGGGGTTTACCTCACAGCACTTGAAGCCCCTACTTTCCTAACTTAGCACTTTATCAGACAGATGCTCTATACACACCGAAATTTCCTCAAACCCAACAACAGCCAGACAACTATCCAGCCTACAAATTATCTAAATAAAATTATACGCTACCCGTACAGACTACACAAACAAAGTACAGACCAAACGATGGCAGACTACTATCAAGCCCAAATACACTACAGTATATGCAGACTCCGAAATGATTAGTTAGTATGCGTTCTAACCCAGTAGTACGACTTATTCTTTCACAGGGGGTTTACCTCACAGCACTTGAAGCCCCTACTTTCCTAACTAGCACTTCATCGGACAGATGCTCTACACACACTGCAATCCATTCAGACTTAACAACAGTTAGACAACAGTCAAGCCTACAAATTATCTGTACAATCTGAGCAGGCTTACACGCCTTCTGCTCAATACTGGCTTACAAATAAATAAAACTGACAGAAATAGGCCTAAGTAAAATCCCAATAAAAACCAGGCGTCCCCGATTAATTATTAAGACCTCCTGGTATATAATAATCAAATCGAATAATACTGCTGTACCTGTACTGTAAGTACCGGTTCGGATGATCAGGCAGTCAGGCCTACTGGTTACAGCAGTACAGGTTACCGTACGACCAGTACCGGTACTTTAGACTTGATTGCTTACGCCGCAATCCAGAAGCAATATCTGTTATTGTTTGCGCTTTTAAGACCTTTGACAGTTTAACCTGCCAAATTAGGATGTCTTTTGGATGATATATAGTCTTTAGCCTATGACGAGTATTTGATACACTACATTAGCCGAAGCCAGTCTATGCGCAATCATTCACCCGCTGGATATACCCGGGAGACTGAATTCGGAAGCTTAATGATTGATGGTGTAAGCCTACTGTATTATTCGACTGATCGTAATATATAATCTCTGACAAATATTATTCACTTTCGGGAAATATTAACAGTTCCTTTAGGACGTGGCGCTCTAAATATGTAAACAGAGTTATGACTTAAACTAGACACAACGAAAAGGCTATAGATTCACGTATATGGCGCATTCTTTAGGAGATGCTTTGTTATCAGTCACAATCATACACAATGCTGCACAATGCTGCACACCAATCTGCCGACCTTCACTAATTTTAGTCACATACAAAGAGAATAACAGACAATACATGTAGGGCCTATAAAATAGCATTAGATTCACTTCAAACCACTTAACATAGGTCGCAATCGTTTATCTGTAACCGGTCTCTCTAACCTTTAGTATATCAAGAAGGTTGGGTGTCTGACTATTGATCAGTATTCCAAATATAATCTTCCATCAACAAATATAATGAATAACCGACAGCAAAAGCAGTAATGTTAAGTAAGATATGCATGATATGTTTAGTAAGCATTGATAAGGTAACTCGATAACAGATATACGTTCTATAATTAAGCCTACTAATGTAAGACTAAAGACTGAAACACGGAGGTGCCAAAAGCCGGTGTTCTTAGGCTCTGGGCAAAAACATAACACTGAATTCCTGAGTTTCTGTATCCACCTCCAACACAGAGACAAAAAACGCTCTGATTGGTCGACCGAACAACGAGAGAACAAAGAAACAAAGAAATGTCGACGTGGCAATATCAGCTGTTAGCCGTCGTCATGGTAGCGACACTGTTTTCAAGAGTATCGAGCTTATTGCGTCACGAAATTGCGGATTATGTCCTCTAAAGTACAAATACAGAAGAAATGGCTTTTATGTCCTCTAAAACACCAGTACAGCAAGGACACGGCCTTTTTATGCCTGGTAAACCAACCACAGAGTACTTTACGGGGATAATAACCGGCTAATTACGCAAAAGCTTTTACATAGGTGCACCCCTTTACGGGGTAAATGGTTTTATTACTTATTATTAATTCGATTTAAAAGCCTATTATAGTCATGATCATAGGAGTGCGTTAATAACATTTAAATTAAATATTAAAATATATAATAAAGGGTATAAAATTGGAGAAAAGCGAGTTAAAAAAGGGGCGATTTATTTATTGCAGGTTTCCAGTTGTCCAGGGGCCGGATTTAGAGTGGCGGGTGGCCTGGGGCCGGGTCAGTGGTTTGTTTGGGTGGGTGGGTGGGGGGGGGGGGGGGGGGGGGGGGGGTTGGTTGTACGGCCCTGGTTGTCGTAGGGGCGGGCATGAGTCGCTGTTAAATACATGATAAATGTAAGTAGGTGAACCCCCGCAGTATTTGAAGGTGCAAAAAAAAAGCAAACAGTCGGCCGAAGCCGGAGGCGACCCGAAGGCTCCTCTTTCGATAGCTGCTACCCGAGGGTAGGGGTGGGCGCTACTCCTATCCCAAGATTTGCTCCCAGTTATTTAACTGGTACTCATTTTATCGACCCCAGTGGATGAAAGGCTGAGTGGACCCTGGCGGGGCTGAACCTACAACCAATAGATTGCAGGCCCGGCGCTCAACCAACTGAGCTACCCCGCCGTTAATGATTGCGGATTTTGATTTTGATTTTGATTTGCAGGTACAATCATCAGATAATTCGTGGAATTGTGTTTTAATGTTACATAGTTTCCAATGGAAGCCATGAACGGTTAATCTTGAAATTAAATGTCGCTTTCTTCGTCCGGCAGACCTGGTGAGTGTTACCCCCTGACACTAGCCTTGACTAGCTGTGTTCTCCCTGTGAGGTGGTTTGACCTCTCACTTCTCTCTGTGGCTTTAGGGCCTGTATCGCCCCCCCCCCCCCCGAGTTGGTTATGAGGCGAGATTATTATTGGTAATCTTGTATTGCCAACTATATTGGTAAAATTCCACTGGTCCCATTTTCGGGTGGATAATGCAAGGGAATTGAATCCGCTTACACCGTCCAAAGTCTCGTCCTCATGTCTCAGTCAATTAGTTCCCAGTCCCAGTAGCTAATTGGAAAAGGTTACATCTGACTACGGTATGTATATTATATTATATACATTCGTTTGTACGGTGTGTCTACTTCTCCGTCCACCAGATGTTGGGTATTATAATGCACCGATTCGCCCTTTTGCCCCGGGTGGCCTACAGGATCCTCTAAAGCAGTTTAAAGGCTCTCCTGTGGTTCAGAGGTCCTCCCATCAGTAGGAATGCCGTCGGCACCCTGCTGATGACCACAGCTATTAATAAGTTCACTAACCCTATCATTGTCCAGTCCTCCTGTAAGAAATACTTCTCGTGGTATATCTTAATCGCTCCCTTTCGGAAGTGATACGACTCGTCCCTTCCTGTTCTCGTACTCCTCTCGGAACTTGTTCCACTATGTTGGCTTGTGGCACACGAGTCCCATCGACTGACCCATTGCCACTGCTACGTATTGTCCCCTTTTATCCACCAATCCCAATCCATACGGTTTCGTCATAGCCATGTAGAGTACCTGCATATCCAGAAGATTCGGGGTGTTCAGTCCAATAATACTCCCCGCATCGTCGCGTATCGCCGATCCAATCTTGATCATAGTCTTCGACCTCATCTGCACTGCATCCGGTATACGATTCAATTTTTGGTCCACAGCGTTACCCAATGACGGCGTCCTGTAGGTCCTGACTAATCATTGTTCGTGGATCTCCCTAAACTGATCTTGCAGCGCGTGTGCTTTCTGACTGTTTGGAAGTTGTTTGTAGTATTCCCTCGTCTTATTCTCTGGATGTCTCAACGTGAAATCCACTAGTAGTTATTTCTCACTCTTCTCCCACTTTCTCTTCTTGATTAGCTTCTCTGCCATCCCGATTCTCCTCTCTCACCGAACTGGTGGTGGCTTGCAAAGGCTCAGTAGGGCAAGAGATAACTAAGTTCAGTTCTAATTAGTTTCAAATCAGTGATGGCCTACCCTCTATCTACCTTTTGTTCAAATGTTCCCCCTTATGCGCCAATTCCGTAATTTTGTCCGTTGCCTTTCAACTATGTTTCTAGAACCTCCTAGTTCTCAGTTGCTACGATTTTACTTTGCTGTATTCCTCAACTCACACCCCATCACCCATCTGCTACTCAATTACTATGTAAGTAATTCATCACTACTTGTTTACAGAAAATACTAGCTACAACTTTCTTATTGTTATACAAGCTTCCTACCAGACAGCTTTCTGGGTCTGTAATAATACTCTAAGTCTGCACTACTCTGGGCTATGCGCTATAGTAGTCTAGTTCGTGCAGCCTACACGGTTTATTCTACTATGCCTACATATCCCCCTCAACTCCTAATGTGGCGCCCCCAGTGCCCACTATAGTATGTATTACGTACTATTATTGGTCCCATTGATCCGGCATTGGTATTATTACATATGTTGACACATTGTGCCCATCAGACGTATGCAATGTGTACCCTTCTAATCCTCACTGTGGTACTATGTACCCTTCTAATTCTCCTACAGTACATATTTTGTACTATTGGTCCGATTCATCCAGTAAGCAACCGAGGGTGGACTCTCTATAGCCGAGGGGCACTTGTATAATAACTAATAATCACGAACCCCCTCCTCTTATAATATACACGAAGTGGGGACTTCGCGCAGCACGAAGTTGGCAGAGCCTTAGCGAATTGACACTGTTAGGGGGTAGGTCAATTTATGCAAATAGTCACGTTGGCCCTCTAGCGGCAGACTGGAGAACTGCAGATGGATTCGCCTCCTTTGAAAGTCACAGCTAATGGTCTAATACATATCTGCCAAGTTTCAGCTTAAACGGATTAAAAGCAAAGAAATGGGAGGGCATTTAATGTTTAGACATGTGGCCCTCTAGCGGGAGACCATTGCACTGATGGTGTCTGAAAGTCTCTCAAAAATCTCAACTTTTGCTCATATTGATACCTACAAATTTTCAACTTGGCAGCTTTAAATCCGACAAAGTTATTAGCATGTCAAAATCGTAACGACGACGACAACGACGACGACGACGACGACGACGACGACGACGACGACAACTATTTGCATAAATTGACCCACCCCCTAACAGTGTCAATTCGCTAAGGCTCCGCCAACTTCGTGGCTCGCCCCATAACTCTGTAGTAGTGAGTAGTAGTAGTAGTAATAGTAGTAGTAGTAGTAGTATATAAGTAGTAAGTAATAGTAAAGGAGATCGGTTTAAACCAAAGTGATAAAGTAACATTATTATATAACATAATCATATAGACAAAGTAGAATGAGATACAGATTCATAATTATTTTATCAAACTCATGTACTACTTACTTCAATGTGCCAATTGTAATAATAATTAAACATATTATTCCGATTTATCTGCGTTTGGCCCTATAAGATATTATGCTGAAGTGTTTTATATCAATATATCCATGCGAGTAAACAAGAAGTGAAGTAAATGTTTATTATTATAGTTTTAGAAATTGAATGATATACCCAAGATAGTGAAATAAATAATTTACCACAAATTGCCATTTGATCAGATATATCAAAGCGGTGTCTTTAGTATAATACCGTAATAGTATTAATTAACTCTGTTATACAATGTAAATATACTAAATCTACTTATAAATATATTATGAGCCCTACATTGTATATTTCTCCTACAGGTAGACAATGTAGATATTAAAACTTGATATAATTTGGTATAATGTATAACATATTACAAATAAGACTGAGGCAGCTAAACTATATTGCAAAGAAATCAAATATCCTAAAGTAATATACTAGACCCTCCCTCCACCCTATAAATAGTGTTCACCACCTACCCCACCCACCGCCCTTATTACTTCATAATAATGAAAGATAGTACTGGCGCTCCGGTCACTCCGTTCCCTCCGCTGGGGGGGTTAAGTTGTAGCTTTTGACACTATGCAAAATCCGAGCACAGAGTTAGAAGCGCATTGGATAGGTGAACATTTTTTGCAGTGAAAGTATTTCCATACCTATTATAGTTTTCGAGATAGTCAGACATGAGTAGCTAAAATTTGAATTTTTTTCGGTAAAGTCTGATTTCACCGGTACCTGTCATCCGAAATATGGATTGTGATATATCGTTAAATGCGGGTCCACTAACTGTACATTCACATATTTTCAAGGAAAAAATTCGATCAAGCGTTTTCGAAATATTTTCGAATTACCGGAAGCAGACTTTGGACGACTATATCTCCGGTACCGGTAGGCCTATTGAGTCGAAATTTTTTTTAATCTACTTAGAACACTCCATTGAATGTTTTTTAGTTTGAAAGTTTTGCCCCAAAATGCTCAGAAGTAATTTCGAAAAAAATGATCATTTCGCGATCATGATCTTTTGACCCCCTAGAATTGAACTTTTTTATGGTCAAATTTTGGCTACCCCCCTAATTCGAGGGTGAGGAATCTTTTTGTAATGTTAAGTTTTTTCATACGGTGAACTCACAGGACTTGGTCTTCGAAATAAAACCGAAAACATGATCTTTCGTGATCATGGCCTGATCAAATCGCTTTTTAAAAATTTCGAAATGCTTAAAAGTTGCCCCTTCTTAATAGAAGTCGATTAGTAAAAAAAAAATCGGGGGTCTCAAACAAAGTTTTCGAGAAAATCGGGAAAAAACGAAAAACACGATCTTTTATGATCAGGTATCAGATCTCGAGAACCGGTTGTCCGATCGAGCCAATTTTTTTTTTAATCAACTCAGAATAGACCATTGAACATTTCTTACAATGAATGTTTATTAGAAAAATGCTTAGATTCGATTTTAAATATACTGATCTTTTCGCGATCATGATCTTGAGTTTTGACCCACTAGACTTGAACTTTTTTATGCCCAAATTTTGGCTACCCCCCATAATTCGATGGTGAGGAATCTTTTTGTGATGTTAAGTTTTTCCATACGGTGAACTCCCAGGACTTGGTCTTTGAAATAAAACCAAAAACACGATCTTTTCTGATCGCGGCCTGATCAAATCGTTTTTTGAAAATTTCGAAATACTCAAAAGTTGCCCCTTCACCATAGAAGTCGATTCGTAAAAAAAAAATCGGGGGTCTCAAACAAAGTTTTCGAGAACATCCAAAAAAACTAAAAAATCTGATCTTTAATGATCAGGTATCAGATCTCGAGAACCAGTTGTCCGATCGAGCCAATTTTTTTTTTAATCGACTCAGGGCGGTGTTCTGAACGTTTCCTACAGTAATTGTTTATATCAAAAATGCTTAGTTACGATTTTACGAAGTCCGATCTTTGCGCGATCATGATCTTGGTTTTGACCGGGAAGAATTCACTTTTTTTAAAATCTTTTAACGGGAATCATGACTAATGTGGGGTCGCTGAATCTTTTTGTAATGTTAAGTTTTTCGATTGGAGCAAGCCTTGAGTGTCCGATTGCTGATCAAAACTGATCTTTGCTGATCATGGTCAAGATCATGATCTGACACCTCCAAAAAAAGCTCCTTGAATGTAAACCCATATGCTGCCTATCGATTGGCGCCGGTCCCAACTCCGTAGCATTAGCCGTTTTGGCTGTAGCTCCATAGCAACGTGGTTGCTAGGGAAGCGGACTTTTTGACTCAAATTGGCCCTAGCCGGAGAACCGTAGACTTTTTTAACACATTATGTATGGCGAAAAGTCTTCTGGATAAATTTTGGGGGGGGGGGGGGGGTCTAGGAACATCCTATTGTTCGTTTTCGCTTAGTTGCTGAGATCCTCTCGTCCCCCAAATCCCAGGATTCTATAAAGGCATTCTGCTGGACTAGTTCCGTGGCCGGAATAGTGTTCGGTGTTCTGCGAACAGAGAACCTAATCGGTTTAGGGCCCTGACCGTCCAGCATTAGTGCGTATGTAAATTATGTACATTGGTACGTAATTATAACTACCTACTCCTAAATATTATGTATGTTGGTATGTTCGTACCCATCAGTTTGTATCAGTTTGTACCACCCCCCCCCCCCCCCCCCCCCGGGGGGGGGGGGGGGGTTGGTTGTACGGCCCTGGTTGTCGTAGGGGCGGGCATGAGTCGCTGTTAAATAGATGATAAATGTAAGTAGGTGAACCCCCGCAGTATTTGCAGGTGCAAAAAAAAAGCAAACAGTCGGCCGAAGCCGGAGGCGACCCGAAGGCTCCTCTTTCGATAGCTGCTACCCGAGGGTAGGGGTGGTCGCTACTCCTATCCCAAGATTTGCTCCCAGTTATTTAACTGGTACTCATTTTATCGACCCCAGTGGATGAAAGGCTGAGTGGACCCTGGCGGGGCTGAACCTACAACCAATAGATTGCAGGCCCGGCGCTCAACCAACTGAGCTACCCCGCCGTTAATGATTGCGGATTTTGATTTTGATTTGCAGGTACAATCATCGGATAATTCGTGGAATTGTGTTTTAATGTTACATAGTTTCCAATGGAAGCCATGAACGGTTAATCTTGAAATTAAATGTCGCTTTCTTCGTCCGGCAGTGCAAGTGATCCAGGTGTTCTTGTGAAACTTGTTGAATAATGACGGGAATTTATCGTTGAGATCTTCGATATACGTTTTGCATCCGACCATTTTCAATGCAACAGTAGAAGAGGCGTTTTTAGGAAGTCCCAGGAGTCTTTTAACGAAAGTTGTTTTAACTTTATATATTTCTTTCAAATTTAAAAGTGTAAAATATGGCGCAATCTCTGGGAAAGCATAACTAATCATAGGTTCCAGTTTCAATTGATATTAATTGGAGATATTTGAGGCAGCCAATCGCAGCAAAAGCTTTCCTCTTTTTCTTGTTGATGTGTTTTGTGAAGACTAAGGACGGTTGCATTTTGACCCCGAGATATTCATATTCGTAATAGAGTTCAATTTCCTGTCCTGCATAGTTGAATACATCATCAATGGCTAAAATCTCCCTCCCTTTCGGAATTTAATAATTTAAATTTTTGTTAATTTCACCTGCATTAAGTTGTTTGTAGAAGTACACCATCAGAGTAGTTCATCAAGTCCCTTTTGGATATCTGATTTTATTGACGAGTAGAATTCAAGGTCGTCGGCGAAGAAAATTTGTTTTAGGGTTAGTGTTGAGAGTTTTATTCCATCAAATATTCTAATTTTATTCTGGAGAAGTGCCTTCGTTAAATTAAATAGCTTCCCCTTGATTCCGAATAGAGAATATAGTTTGTACATAGAGCAGTATCCTTCTGTCGACGAGATCAAAGGTTTTCCGGAAGGTCATCCTCAACTCTGCCCCCCCCACAATTGGATCTCGCACCTCGCACTCTTCTCTTCCCCCCCCCCCCTCCCAAACTCTCGCACCTCCCCCCCATGCTCCTCTGATACTCAACCCCCTTTTACTTTCACTCTCCATACTCCTGTCGGGTTCCCACATTCTCATTTCTGTCGTCGCACTTGAGAAATGGGATCCGTCTGTGATGGGATCTGAGATCCCGACCGGGTAAGATTTATACGCGTCACTTGACTGCTGGTCTGCTGGGCTAGTGTTCTTTTGGCCGAAGGGCGTTGGGGAAAAATAACAGAGTTTGTGTTTCTCGATGTTAATGTTCCAAATGATAATAACTGATAATTGATAATATTTGATAATATTTAATAATAATTGATAACTGATAATAACTAAATAATTGATGACTCCTCCATACGATATAGCTGTCGCTACCTCCTGATATGTGAATGGCAGTCTCCTCTTGATAATCTCCTGATGGGCTCCCGGATTGCTATTAAAGAAGCCCCACCGGAACTCCTGGGCCTTCATCCTCTGCCGTGTCATGACACCGACGTCGGCCCACTCCTCAATGATCTTGAACTTCTCTTCATCGTCCATCCAGTCGCACTGACGCCTATAGTGCCCTCGATAGTTGCACTTTGAGCATTGGTTGTGCAGCCTCGGACATGCACCCATCCTATGGGTCGACTCGCGGCAGTAGAGACAGGTCGTCCCCCTCTGGAATCGATACAAACAGCTCTTTTCCTGGTGGGGTTAGTCTCCCACACTACTCACAGCCATGTATCAACGCGTCCCGCCCCAAGTCGTCCTTTGCCCCATGCGGTCTCCTGGGTCTATGGAGCCGCTGATAGGCAAACATCTGGACGCTGTGGTCCCTACCCATATCGACATCTTCCTCCACCCTCGGCATCGTCTCCCCAAACACTACCCGTGGTGCCATTCCCGGTTGCTCTCCCAACCTGATCGTACTTGCCGCGAAATCCATCGCATGCTTCTCATGCTCCCAGGCCCGCTTGCCGGGTTTGTCCCAGAAGGCTCTCGCCCCACTGGCCATCACCACACTCCCGCCCACCCAGTCCTTGTCTGAGTGGCCGATCCTATCAATGGGTGGCATCTCCCCGAACTCGTCGTCATCCCCTCCCTTGATGGGAGTGGATCCGAACCTGGTAGCCCGGTAGATCCACTATGTCCCTTTCCACCTTGGTTTCCACCCATAACTTTCCACCCTTCCTGCTCCCTCAGTCTCTTCCTTGCAAAGTCGCCCTCAGAGCCCCCTGTTATGGGCATTACTTGCAGTCCCGATGTCGACTGTTTCAGTGATCCCTCCATCCATCCCAGTTCATCCTCCAGAAACTCGCCTGAGGTCTCCGATCCCCACCTCAGCTCGTCCAGGTTCTGGACTTCAAACTCGTATTCCTCCCCCCCTTCTCTCTCGTCTGCCTCCCTCCTTTCTCTCCTCGCGACCTCCTCCAGTCTCCTCTCCTCGACTTTGTCCGCTTCAAACTTCTTCCACCTCTTGTACGGTGTGCCACCTCTCTGTCCACTAGGTGTCGGCTATCATAGTACACCGACTCGCCCTTCAGTCCTGGGTGGTATACAAGACCTTTGAAGGCCACCTTAAAGGCTCTCCTGTGATTTAGAGGTGCTCCTGATAGCAGAAACGCCATCGGCTCTCTTCCAATAACCACAGCCATGAATAGTTTTAATAAACCTATCATTATCCAATCCTCCTGTAAGATACATCTCTTCTGATATATCTTTATCGCTCCCTTTCGGAACTGATATACCTCTTGCTTCCCTGGCCTCGCTCCCCATTTCAGCGAGTTCACCAGTTCCGCTCCGTACTCCTCTCGGAACTTGCCCCAGTCCATCGGCTTGTGGCAGATGAGCCCCATGAGCTGGCCCATCGCCACTGCTCCACAATGTCCCGTGCCCACTCCTTGCTCCTCCCGGAACTTGCCCCAGTCCATCGGCTTGTGGCAGATGAGCCCCTTGAGCTGGCCCATCGCCACTGTTCCACAATGTCCCATGCCCGCTCCTTGCTCCTCCTGGAACTTGCCCCAGTCCATCGACTTGTGGCAGGCGAGCCCCATGAGCTGGCCCATCGCCACTGCTCCACAATGTCCTGTGTTATTATCCTATCTACCTTCCTATGTGGCGCCCTCAGTGCCCACAACTTCTATGGTACTATGTACCCTGCTACTACTATGGTATCCGTACATACCCTTCACTTACACTCACTACGTGGCGCCCTCAGTGCCCACAACTTATACGGTACTATGTACCCTACTATTGCTACTATGGTATGCCTACATACATACCCTTTACTTTCTTACTACGTGGCGCTCTCAGTGCCCACAACTTCTACAGTACTATGTACCCTACTACTGCTACTATGGTATGCCTACATACCCTTTACTTTCTTACTATGTGGCGCTCTCAGTGCCCACAACTTCTAACTTCTACGGTACTATGTACCCTACTACAACTTCTATAGTATACCTACATACCATACCCTTTACTCTCTTACGTGGCGCCCTCGGTGCCCACAACTTCTCTGGTACTATGTACCCTACTGCTAGATTCGTTACATGGTTTCTCCGCCATCGCAACTCCGTACACTCTCACCTAATTGGTGGGGCCTTACAAAGGCTCAATCCAGGTAAGAGGATCGTCAAACAGAGTAATATTTGTTCCGGTCAGTGATGGCCTACCTCTTATGTCACGTTTTGATGTATTTTCTGCTCCCCTACATCTACTTCCTCTACCTCTACTTCCTCTACATATACTTCCTCTACATCTTCTTCCTCTATATCTACTTGCGGTATGCGTACATACCCTCCTGACTTCCTCACGTGATGCCCTCAGTGCCCACAGGTTTCTCACTCTCCATACTCTTCGGCTACGGTATGCGTACACATACCCCCCCCCCCTCACTTCCTAACGTGGCACCCTTTGTGCCCAAATCTACTACTCCCTACATGGCACCCTTTCTGCCCATCTCTACTACCCCCAGCACCCTTTGGCTGGGGGTAGGTGGCACCCTTTGTGCCCACCTCTACTACTCCCTACATGGCACCCTTTGTGCCCATCTCTACTACCCCCAGCACCCTTTGGCTGGGGGTAGGTGGCACCCTTTGTGCCCACAACTTCTACTACTCCCTACATAGCACCCTTTGTGCCCATCTCTACTACCCTCAGCACCCTTTGGCTTGGGGTAGGAGGCACCCTTTGTGCCCACCTCTACTACTCTCTACATGGCACCCTTTGTGCCCATCTCTACTACCCTCAGCACCCTTTGGCTGGGGGTAGGTGGCACCCTTTGTGCCCACCTCTACTACTCTCTACATGGCACCCTTTGTGCCCACCCCTACTACTCCCCAGGTGGCACCCTTTGTGTCCACCTCTACTACTGCACCCCTCGACTACGGTATGCATACATACTCCCCCTCAATTCCTTACGTGACGCCCTCAGTGCAGTCAAAGATGCGTATGCTAAATTACCCTAGGAGCTATGTTAACCTAGGCAACGTTTAACTACCTACACCTTTGCGCATACACCTCGGCACGTCCGTACCCTTCTCTGTCCAACCTATTGGACCACTCAACAACCTAAGGGCCACCCCTCTATCACGTATCTCTCCCATCTTCCCCCTCTAGCTCATCTTACTTTCTACCCCATTCTCTTCTTCTAATCCTTCTTGTTTCTGGTGGGACATTCTCTGCCCCTCTCGCCCTCCGTCGGGTGCCACGGATCCCTTAACTCTCCGCGCGCACTATCTGTCGACGCTCTATTGTCTCGATTCCTTGTCTTCTTGGTTGTCTATATTGCGGATACTGTAATGGGGGAATGTCACCCTGCCCCCCCCCCCCCCCCACCGGTGTTATGTTTGGTACTGGGGTTAATGTTAATATATTGGGGCCCATCCATCTATCTGCAATCGCAGTTCGTCTTATCTCGTTGCACATTATCGTTCTTGTGGTCCGTAATGTTCTCTTGTTCCTGTATGTTCTTGGTTGTCTATATTGCCTATCTGCAATATCCCCCACAACCGGGTATGCATATCATCCCGCATACGCTTTCCCGCTCTCTCTCTCTCTCTAGCCTCCCTCATACTTTGGTTGGCCAATTCTGCCTCCCTCTCATCCCGCCCTCTACGCTTGTTCACCTCTCTTGCCCCCGCTCCTTGTGCTCATTCATCTCTCTTGCCTCCCGCTCCTTGCGCTCGTTCATCTCTCTGGCCTCCTGCTCCTTACGTTCATTATCTACTCTCGCCTCCTGCTCCTTGCGCTCGTTTTCTACTCTCGCCTCCCGCTCCTCACACTCGTTTACCTCTCTCTCCTCCCGCTTCCTATAGTTTCTCGCCACCCTCTCGGCCCTCTCTTTACACTCTCTTGCTAATTCTCTCTCCCTCTCTAATAGTGCAGTTCCCTCATCTAACTGCCTCTCCAGTTCCTTTTTGCCACAATGTCTAGTTGACACACCAGATATATCTCTAACACCCTTCTTGCTTTCGCGGACGATGTATCGGACTTGTCGGTCGCGATGGACTCCCGTCGCCTCTCTGTCCTGCTAATTTTCCCCCGTTTACTGGGGTTCCTCTAACCGACGACACCAAATCCTTGGGGTTAACCTCGGATTCGCCGTCATGCGGGTCCGCCCATCCCACTAACTTAATTCCCCTAGCATCCACTAAGTAATGCCCTACGTACACTACGTCTGGTTCCATTACCTCGGACCGCCACAATTCAATCAGTTCCGTGGCGACCCCCCTCGCTCTCTCACCTGCTAGTTCTCCCTGTCCAAAACGGACTAAGTAACGGAAATGTTTATTCGACTCACCTAGCCTCTGGTATAGTTTAGGCTGGTCTACCTTTCTCACCTTCTTGGCCTCTTTGAGTAGTTTTTTTGTGGCGTTGTACGCCCGTCGTAGGCGATCATTCGTCCCGACATCCTCCTCATTGACTCTACCTTCCCTCCTCGTCCAGCGTCATACCGGATCGTTAGCTTTCCCTCCTCATAGTTGTCTGCTGCCTTCCGCTTGGGTAGTCAGATCGTCCCTCATTGGTGAATCCGGGGTGGCTGGCCAGTACCGTCTCGTCATGGCCTCTCGGATCGTTTGGTTGGTGTCGCCCGGGGTCCGCGGCGGCGTTCTTTCTCCCTCTGATTCTCGGGGCGTTTGTCCTTCACTCTTCTTGGTGTGTTGTGGTCACAGTTCTCGTTGTAAGGATAGTTTTTAACTGTGACGGGATCTGAGATCCCAACCGGGTAAGATTTATAAGCGTCACTTGACTGCTGGTCTGCTGGGTGTTTGTGTTTCTCGATGTTAATGTTCCAAATGATAATAGCACAGAATCAGTTACAGTATATGATCGAAATCGCAATACAGAATAACAACAGCAGTGTGTATAGTGATGTTACTAATCATTGATTAGTAACATCACTATACACACTGCTGTTGTTATTCTGTATTGCGATCTAGGCGTCAGCACGTCTAGTGACTCAGGGTCATCATTCTCCGGATATAGCGGTCTGCTATTAATGATACCCTCACACTTCGCAAGTACTGTTCTCAGAACGTCCTCTGTGACCATATGGGTGTTCATTAACTTCGTCATGAGACGCTTCGAACTACCCACCAGTCTCTCGACGCATCCTAACGTATGTGGTGCATACGGCGTCCTTCTCTCCCACTTTACTTGTCGTCGTCTCATGGCTGCCCTGACTTCCTCCCATTCCAAGATGTCCAAGGCCTCTGCCATCTCGTTCTCTGCCCCCACAAAATTGGTGCCGTTGTCGCTGTATATCACTGCGATCGTCCCACCTTTGCGGTCTCTGAATCTCTCTAATGCATTAATGAATGCTGATGCGGTTGCATCTTGGGCGAGTTCTATCCCTACCGCCCGTGTGTTGTTACATACGAAGATAATGCCATAGCGTTTCTCCGTGTGTCGCATCACTTTGATCTTTATCGGCCCGAACATGTCCACACCGCAATGCGTAAATGGTGGGTCGTGCTGTCTTACCCTACTCGCCGGTAGTGGCGCCATCTCCTGTATGGCTCGCTCCTTCTTCGCTCGTCGGCAGGTCTGGCACTGCCCCACTACCGCTTTCACCTTCTTCCTCAACTGCTTGACCCAATAGGTCCTCCTTATCTCCGTGAGGGTTTGGTTGGTGCCCCCATGCAATATCGACTTGTGGGAGTCCCAGATAATCTGGTGGACTATTGGCGATCCTGTAGGGATGATGATGGGCTTCGGTGGTACGACAATACTGTTGTTGTAACCCACCCTAGAGTTCATTACTAGAATCCCGTCATCATTAAGTTGTGGTGACAGCGTGATCAGCTCGCTGTCCCGTCGAAGACGCTGTTGCTTACCGACGCGTTCCACCTCGTCGCCATAGTTCTTCCGTTGTTCATAGCGGATGACTGCTTTGGCCGCTCCTTCCAGATCTATCGTTGTCCCGATCTTCTTGCCTCTGTCAACTCCCGCGAGGAAATTCCCGAAGGCTCTCCAGTACGCCACTAATTTCTTGGTCTTATACCAGCTAGAGCTGTAGCTGAGGAGTTTATCCGTCGGGTTATCGCACAGTTCTTCTGGTTTGGGTCGCACGTCCCTTATCTCCCTCACCATCTGGGAGTATATCTCTTCTCCCTCTGAATCTCCTTCTTCTCCCTCTGATACTACTTCTGAGCCCGGATCCACCTTTCTCATCGGCGGCCAGGCCTCCTTATCGCTCAGAAATTGTGGCCCATGTTGCCACAATACTTCCTTCTTCAAGAAAGCATGGCGTACCACGCCCCTCGACAACAAGTTCGCTGGGTTCTCGTCCGTTGGGCAGTAGTGCCACCTTTCCAGTTATGTGGTCGCCCTTATTTCGTCCACTCTATTTGCGACGAATATTGGGTATCGCGTTTTCTCGTTATGTAGCCAGCCAAGTACTACCATGGAATCCGTCCAGTAGTGTGCCTCCACTATGTTTGGTATTGTATCCATTAGGTAGGTCGTGGCCCTAACTCCTACTTTCGCAGCTGTCAATTCTAGTTTGGGAACCGATGCCGAATCTGGTGGTGTTGACTTCGCCTTGCTGAAGGCGAGTCTGGGTTTATGAGCCCCCTCTCGTTGTTCCTCTTGCTGCTCCGTATGCCTCTAATGATGCATCGGAGAACATGTGTAGGTCCAGGCTCGTCATATTTCCGTCCGGGAAATACACTCGCGGCATGCTGTATGTTCCCATCTGCTCCAGGCTCTCCGTCCACTTATGCCACTGCTTTCTAATCTCTTCCGGGACCTCTGCGTCCCATTCGTCCTTTAACTTGTATACTCTTTTGAGTATCTGTTTTCCCGTGACTAGTAATGGGGATGCTAGGCCTAGGGGATCGTATATCCTTGCTATGTACGACACATAGCCCCTCTTTGTGTGGATGTCTGCGCCCTCCTGGCTTAACTGGTACTTCAGTTCATCTGTCTCTTTGTCCCACACGATTCCCAGTGCCTTCTGTTGAGACACTATCCTCTTGTTTGCCATGTCCTGCCCCTTTGTTGTTGTGGGATTATCCATGGTCGATTCAGGTCTCCTATCCTCTATCGCCTTGATAAATTCCTCAGAACTGGATTGGAATTTGGTTAGGTTAAAGCCGGATCCCTTAAGGATGTCGCGAACCTCGCGCCCTGTGTCCAGCAGCTCCTTAACCGTATTTCCAGACTCCATCCCGTCGTCTACGTAGAAGCCGCGTCGAATCATGTCGACGGCTCTAGTGCTGCATTTATCTTCCTTTCCCTTCACCGTGTCTCTTACCACCATAGTCATTGTAAATGAAGACGACTTGGCTCCCATATTATGTACTATCATCTTATACATCAGTATGGTCGATGGTTTCTCATCGCCGTCGTACCATAGGAAGCGTTGACTGTCGCTATCCTCTTCCGTCACACGGACTTGGTTGAACATGCCTTCTATGTCACATGTGAAGGCGTGTTTCCCATTTCTAAATCTAAGTAGGACCTCTATCCCTGAGTTGTAAATGTTGGGACCCTCTAGTAGATAGTCGTTTAGACATTTTCCGTTGGTCTTTGCCGACGCGTCCACTACCATCCGTAGTTTACCTTTCTTTGGATCTAAGGCCACGTGGAGTGGCAGGTAGTAGGTCCTATCCGTGTTTGGTTCGTCGACCGGTAACTCCACGGCCCATCCTTTCTCGACGTACTTCTTGATTGTCTTGTGGATATACTCGTTTTTCTCGGGGCTCCGTTTTAATGTCTGCTTTAATTTGCGAAGCCTCGTGAGTACCATCCCTCTGTTGTCGGGTAACGGTAGCTTCCATACCATCCCTATGGTATATCGCCCCTCATCGCATGTCATCGATTCCTCCACGCTTTGTAGAGCCTGCTTGTCTTCTACCGAGGTCCCGACCCCGGTCTCCTTTAGTCCCTCGAAATCTTGCCTGAGCAGTCTCTTAAGCTGCTCCTCTGCTCTCTCATCACCCATTTCCTGCATGGTTCCCGCGAACATGCATCCTGATGTCTCCGACATCCTAAATGGTATCTTGCTCTTGATTGGGCCACTCAGCGTCCACCCGAATGGTGTTAATATCGCCACTGGGTCACACTGCTTGTCTTCGCCGAAGACCGTTTGCATTCTTTCGTGGGCCGTTGGGCAGTCCATTCCTACTATGATGGATACCTTCCTAACGTCCACTTCTGGGATTGAGAATTCAATGTCGTCCAGGAATTTATATTGCTCGACCTCGATGTTGGTTGGCCGCCTGGCATTGATATTAATTGACTCTATCACTTGGATGGGGTCGATGGTTGCCCCGTAGTCGCATCCCGGTGCCACTGCTGCAATTTCGCACCGCCCGGTTCTCATCTCCAGGATCTCATCTTTACTAGAGATGGTTGTTACCGCCATTCTACTTGGCCTCGTTCTCAATCCTATCTCTTCGGCCACCCATTCCTCGACTAATGTGAAGGCAGCTCCACTATCAACCAGCATCAGTGTTGTTACTGATCGATTGCCTTCTCTAATCACTCGCACTGGTACTACCCCAAGTAGCACCGTTCCTCTCTTCTTCGCCCCTACCGTGCTCGTTGCCATTGTTTGGCCTCTCCTTTGACCGAACTTGACCGGCGTCTCCTTGCATTGCCTAGCTCTATGTCCACTCATCACGCATCGCGAGCAGATCTCATTTCTCGCCGCATATTCTACCTGATCTTCTCTAGGTAGCGCTTGCCAGTACCTGCAGTTCATGGTTTGATGAAGCGCATTTGTATGTAGCTGGCATTTGCTATTTTGGTTGTAGCCATCCTTATACAGTGCATCGCGTATCGCAGCTGTGTTTGTACCAAAGTCCCTACTATTCTTATTGCTTGGGTTCGGCCTACTGGACGTACTGGGGTTATATTTATTTGTGTTGTTATTTCTCCCCTGTCCGTTCCATGGTGTGGTCTTACCTTCGGCTACCTGTGGACTTGCAGTCCCCTGCGTCGCTGCGTATGGCAGTGATTGCCTTAGCTTTGGTAATGCGTTTGACGTGTTGTGCTCTGGTTTCGGTCTATGATAATCCGTCTTCGGTCCCTTTCCCAGGCTATCTTCACTATAGACTGGGTCGGTTATTAGTTCAGCTTCGTAATTCAAGAAGCTTGACATTTCTTCTAAACCCGGTTCCGCACCCTTCCTATCTCGAGTGGAGAAAGCGATTTTCCTCCACTTGTTGCGCAGCCAGATCGGTAGTGCCTGCGCTATCGTGGTGATGTTATTGGACGCGTTGAGCTCGTATGGCGCGTCTAGCGTCTTCAGCACGATTAGCGCCTTTTCGACTTTGTTAGCGAACGTCTTAATGCTAACGGGATTATCCTGTAGGCCACCCGATGTTATGACTCTCAGTGTCTGTCTGATGATCTTGGCCGGGTGCCCATATTCCCTGTCCAGTGCCCGCCATGCTGTCGTGAAGCCGCCCTCTATGCCTTGATATTGCCTCATGATGTCGTATGCTGGGCCTCCCGTGTATACTTGCAGATATTTTAGGCACTCCGCCTGCGTCAAGTTCTTTGTTAGTATTTCGTTACTATACATGCGCCGAAACTGTAGATATTCTTCCGGCCTACTCCCATCGAATTTAAATGGTTCCACGGGTGGTAACTCGATCCTCGTTTTCAACGCATCGATCAACGTGGCCATCCCCATCGCCTGCGCTTCCAGTGGGTTCGATGGATGTTGTATAGTTTCTCCTGTTTGGTGCGATCCGTCCGTCCTATTTCCAGCTTTCCTTTGACTTGGATATGTCATTGGGGGTAGCGGCCCCCTCCATATTTCTGTGTCGCACGACCTATTTTCATCCAAGGGGTTGGTTGTTCTCGCTCTTATTGGGGTATATTGTTGATATTGTGATGGGGGAATGTCACCCTGCCCCCCCCCCCCACCGGTATGTTTGGTACTAGGGTTGATGTTAATATATTGGGGCCCATGCACCTATCCGCAATAATTCCCCCCTCCCCTGGGTATATGTTATGTCCCTGCATGCTGTAGTCATACTGCTGCACCGGTACCAGTATAGGCCTATCAGCTTCTGGCCTACCCGCCGGTACGTATTCCGCGACTTCCGGGTTTAATCCCGTCGTCGGCGCTATCCTATCGCCTACATTGACTCTGTCAGTATGGCCTATGGTGTGTGCAGTAAGGCCTACAGTATGTCCTACAGTCTGCATGTGTCGCGCGGGATCGAAGCTTATTCTTCTCGAATAGTCCTCTCCGCGGCTACCGTATTCTCGATCGGTAGGTATATCCCGTCGGAAAGTTTCTCTTCGACCCCCTCTACTGCTCTCATCTTCGTACCAGTACATCGTGTACCCCTCTCTCGACGCGTAGTGCGCCTCGCCAGGTCGCGTCTCTCCGGGGCGACGGCAATCTCCCGAAGATCGACCCCACCGACTCTCCGCTCTCATCTCGACTACCGACGGCTCACTATCCGTCCTCGCTCTCCCGTTGTTCGCGGCGACACTTTTTCTATTCTCTTCTCTTCTTCGTAGTGC
>JAUCBJ010003192.1:0-19384 GCA_032718475.1 Nemertoderma westbladi
GTACCCAACCTGTTCTCACTGTTACACGTCACGTGTTCTCTCTTACCCAACCTGTTCTCACTGTTACACGTCACGTGTTCTCTCTTACCCAACCTGTTCTCACTGTTACACGTCACGTGTTCTCTCGTACCCAACCTGTTCTCACTGTTACACGTCACGTGTTCTCTCTTACCCAACCTGTTCTCACTGTTACACGTCACGTGTTCTCTCGTACCCAACCTGTTCTCACTGTTACACGTCACGTGTTCTCTCTTACCCAACCTGTTCTCACTGTTACACGTCACGTGTTCTCTCGTTACCCAACCTGTTCTCACTGTTACACGTCACGTGTTCTCTCTTACCCAACCTGTTCTCACTGTTACACGTCACGTGTTCTCTCTTACCCAACCTGTTCTCACTGTTACACGTCACGTGTTCTCTGTTACTGTTACCCAATCTGTTCTCATTATTACACCTCACGTGTTCTCTCTTACCCAACCTGTTCTCACTGCTACACGTCACGTGTTCTCTCGTTACCCAACCTGTTCTCACTGTTACACGTCACGTGTTCTCTCTTACCCAACCTGTTCTCACTGTTACACGTCACGTGTTCTCTGTTACCCAACCTGTTCCCACTGTTATACTTCACGTGTTCTATGTTACCCAACCTGTTCCCACTGTTATACTTCACGTGTTCTCTGTTATCCAACCTGTTCTCACTGTTATACATCACGTGTTCTCTATACGTCACGTGTTCTTATTTAACCAACCTGTCCCCACTGGTACATGTCATCTGCGTCAGTAGCAACCGTAAGTGATCGCTGTAATCAAGTGATCTCTTTCCAGTATCCATTCTTGAGGCCATAATTAAACAGGACCCCAATGAATACGTTTGTAACAATCCAACACTGCCATTCCACTCTGATATCTCTTCTCGTCTGTTCCTCGATATGTTATATTCTGGCGCAGTATACATAACGTCTGGAACATCTGTAAATCAATATAAATCACTAGAAATAAATTTTTTAGACGTGTCCTGCCATCTCTCCTGCCGCCCCCCGAACATAAACCAATCGATACTGCACTGACCGGAAGCCGGGCGACTTAACGAACCGAATCGCAACACAACAGGTTGACCAGCATTGGTTTGCCGATTATGATACACGAGAGTTGTCTAGGATTCCTCACCGCATTCGGAATGATTCCTCGATACGATCTCTCATTCTCCTCGACTTTCACGACGTGGAAATAATAATCCTCGCAAAACATATTCGCATTGCTGTTTTGCCTGAGAACTTCTACCCGGTTTAGACTGGTCCGATTAGCGCCTCCAGATCCGCTATTACGGTATACTACGGTAGCTACAACCTACGAGTAGGTACCATTCGTAGCTTTCTTGCATTATCAATAGCTTTGTCTTTATTGAAATGCCGGTAGTTCTTTCGAATAATGAACTCTTGGGTCTAATATGACAATTTATAAAAGTAATATTATTGATATAAAAATACGTTTGTTAACAGTGAGCCTGGCAATATATAATATGTATAAATGTTTAGGAATAAAATGAAATATTACATAAAGAAAACGACCAAAGCCAAAATAACCATTGTCCCCTTGATGTATAATTAACTAATTTAAATAATACAACTTGGGGGGTCAGAGGGAAATATAAAACTCATGTTTACTTCCAAGTAATATGGAGACAGGGGGGGGGGGGGGGGTGTCATGTCGCAAATCCCATCTCGGCGAAATAATATTTCGTCCCAATGTTAAATTACCGATTTAGGGAAAGGAGCAGGTTACAGTGGCAAGTTATTCTAACCAAAACAATAAATGAAAGTCCACAGTTTTATTTTTGAGTGATCCGATCAGCTGTTATTTGTGTCGATTTCACCTTGGCGAGTCCCACCCCCACCCCCCTCCCCCCATATCTGGTAATATGAGTAGTTAGGCCTATTATTAATAAATAATTAGTCTTTTTATTTTCTTACCTGGTATATCTAAGAAACAGACGGAGCCATTTGGAGTGATACACAAAGTACTCGGGGTTATGGTAACAGGTTCGTAGTTGCTATGACAATGGGCGCTAACCAAAGCCAAACAACTCTCCCTACACAATGCCCAGAGTTCAACCTCCACTAATCGCTCCACGAGAAACGCAACAACCTCGGCCAATGTAACACGGTCATCGTCTTCCGCAGGTGGAGCAGATGACGTCACGAAAATATTATCTTGTATTGGTGAAAACGACGATGACGCCATTACAGTGTATTGATGTCATCAACCCAGCAGGTGGGGTCAATTAGCATATCTTGCATACACACATTGATAATTTAACCGAAAATTGAACATTTAAATGTATTTGACTTAATATTTTATAGCAATAGCCTAATAATATACTGTAATAATAATAATAAAATAATGTTATACTGGACACAATTAATAATACATTTAGTGTAGTGAATAATAGACAATTTAATTCGAAACGTCACATACGATAACAATTTGAACATTTGTGCTAATTCATCCCATTTGGGGGTCCTACTTAAACCACTACGCGAACCGAGGTATTGCATGAGAAAAAATGTTGGCAGCAACAAGCCTTGGTGGGAACGGCCAATGACATTTCATTCACAGATACCGGTTGAATTAGTACAGTCGGCTCAACCTTTCTTGTTCAACTAGTGTAATTGGATTTAGCAAAATCACGAAACGGATAATCGCTTGAAATAATCCTTTATAATAAGGAGAGTACGAAGACTGACATTAACAAAGAGAGGCATTAAATATGAATTAGATAAAACATTTGCGTTTCTCGCCAATATCGCTTGAAATTTATAATACTTTGTGACGTGAATATATTTATTGAAGAAAGTTAATTAAGCGTAAGATTTTTAGGGGATAGGAATGTCGCAATCTGGTGTGTGTAGACCTAATTAGCGGTACTGGTAGGCCTACTGGTATTCGACTAGACAGACACATTTTATTGGTCCTAAATGTCTAACAGCACTCGCCGCTGTGTTCTGTGTTCCAAATAAAACGAGTATCCTACTTACAACCGATAAAAATGTAATTAACTACAAGATATACCGGAAATACGAGTTGCCTACAGTCATTTCCCAATATGCTACTTCCCAAATGAGAAACTTACCCAATATAAATCAGATGAGTCAATTGCGCAATATACATTTATCTAAAACCTAATGTATCACTTTCACAACAAGGCCCACTAAATTGTCTAAAATTCGCTTGATTATAGGAAATTAACTATTATCCCCAAATTCAATACTTTTTCGGGCGGTTTTTAAAATGGGGGGGGGGGGGGGGGGGGGGGGTGTCGAAAGCCAATTACTATGCCTTCTGAGGCTCACAACACTACACTACACTACACACTACACCACAACACAACACACTACCCTACACACTACACAGCTACGGACATTTGGAGGAAGCCGTGGTATGATTGCATCTACTAACCGTTTGCTTGCCGTTGAGCAGTTCCGCTACATACTGTATTTTATGATGGTTCAATATACAGTATCTGTTGTATAGTTACTGATAATTAAATTACAATACTAAAGTTAATTATTAAGAGTTCAGAAAAAATATATACTAAATTATGAGAAATACAGTTATCAACGTTAAAGATTCTCGGTTATTTATGTAAACTTCCCTCATTGCGCTCGCTCGGTACCGTACATAAAATACACGCAGGTGATAACGATGAAAAGTGTTACTTTTCAAACAATGATGTAAATAGTTATTATTCCAAAATTGTAACATTACTCAACGCCGTTAGTATTTAACAGCGAGTTGTTATTTAGCACTTTACAACCTTAGAGGACATTACAGCATTGTATAGGCCTGTACATTTAGTATTGTATTTGGTGTTATTGTTTACGTGGTAACCCATGACGGCGTTAAGTAATGCCCACTAAGGGGATATTACTTAACGCCGTCATTGGATACCACGTAAACAATAGGTGGTATTTGCATGACAGACAGATAGGCCTACTGCATTACCTACCAGTAGGCGGGGTATCGCTATTAATAACCAGTAGGGCCTGGCTATATTATTAGAACATGGCTCCAAACGCCACCATAAATATAAGCTAACTTATTTATAACATAATTTATGTAATTTTTACAATTATTTATACAGCAACAAATATAATTTGTGCAGTTTCTATCACTTATAATGTATATGTACAATCATTTCGTAATGTTAAAATTTTGGAATAAAACTACATACATACTTGTTGCAAAGTACTTTACAGTGTTCTGATCCTCGTGGCTCTATTTTCACTCACTCACTAACGTTCGTGTAACAAAGCCACTCGGATCATCACACTGTAAAGTGCTATTTTACACACAAGTATGTAAATAGTTATTTTACAAATTCGAAATATTGAATCAGTATTCACTCCGTTGGTTTAACATGTGCATGTTATGTGACGTCTTTGTACAATTTACGATGGAATATTTTATGATTGACAATAAAATGAAATTATTGAAAATTTATTAATTAAGTAATTTTAGGTAACAACAAATAGTAGACCTACATCAGTCAATGCGCAGTCTTCCTGGAAACTGACAGGAAGACAACGAAAACGTTCGAGTGTTCAAATCATTCCTTAAATAATCATCTTTGGTAGCCATCAAATAGATCAAATATTAATAAAATTCCGTACCCGCAACGCCATGGTGTAATACTTTACTATAATTATTACAAAATTCCAATGCTCCTTACCATTAAATAAGCGCTACGCTCGTATTTAAAAATCACTGTTTACCTTATAAAGTAAAGAATTACACGCCATTAACAATAAGTAAAATAGTTATTAATATAATTACTATAGCCAAGCGAACCTGACAATCACCATTAAATACTTCACGTACTACGTAGGATACCAATAACCATATGACGTTGCACTGTTACTGCTATAATATATAATTAAAACCAAACAGGCTGAACTTGACTGACGATCCCTGGACCTGGATGTAGAAGCATTTAGGATTCCTTTCACCGCTAATACGTTATCAGTAGTAAACCTCGAGTTCATTAATAATTAATGTACAAACGTTTTTTGTATTTTTTTTTATTATTTACATGAAAAATTTAAGTAAAATTATTTGATATTATATAGTTGATAATTATTTGTGTTAGACTTAGAATATCAGAGCCTAAATAGAACAACGTCCACGAAGCTAAGGAAAATCAACTACTTTCGCTAAGAAAGATTTTCCTTAGCTGAGATGGTCTATTCATAGTGGGCTATTTTACTTGTAATTTTCCTTAGCTTCGTGGTTGCATTTCCTTTAGGAAATGCCTTTCTAGTATGGATACAAAAATAAAAAATTAAACAAAACGTGTAAAAAGCATCAATAATAAGTGCAACGTTGGAGAGTGATTCTAGATTGCTGTAGCTAGAAGGCCCGGTGTGGTAATCCCCCAGATTTTTCTACAAATCTTTATCATTTTGCTTGAAATTTGAAACACAACTAGAAAAGAAAAATAACACAAAAAATATATAAAAAAAAATAACAAACATAACTTTGTAGTTCAATTCACCATCGAGGACCACATGAAGCCGAAATTCGATTTTGCCTTTAAATTATTTTTATAAGAAAGTGTCTTGCGAAATCGCCCTCTACTGTACAGTACGTATCGCCGCCATTCTTAACATTGGTATAGTGATTAATTCTTATCATTAAAAAGGTTCCGTTGCAGGGATTCCAAATATGGAACAATGAGATATTGGCGTTAAAATATTGCAATAATTATCGCTTACTGGAGGCTATCTATTACATTTAATAGGTATACATGCTACACTACACTACATTCTAGAACGTGTTATTTATCTGATGAGTCAGTGTGTAACAACGGTGTGGCGAACTGGGCGTTGTAGTTTAGAGAGCCCTTAGATGTTGTAGTTACGCCAGTCGCCGAAGGGAGTGCAGCTAGGTGACGGCTCCCAAAGTAGATGTAGTTAGGATTTCTTGAGGTGAAAGGTGAAACAGTTGATTGTGTATTGAGTGAGTGTGAATACTGAGTTTATTGAATTTCGATGAATAATGAGGAAATAGAAAGAGGAAACAATTAAATCAGACGATTGTGCCGCAGGGGTTTGCACAAGGCACCAAGTTGTCGACTTGGAAGCGAGGAAAAAGTGGCGAGCAGCTCCTTATATACCTTCCCAGGAAGCGTCCTGATTGTGTAGCCAAGGAGACTGCTGAGAGGCCAGTTAGTTACGTTGGATGTAGGACAATTCGGTCCGGACAATTCTGTCCCAAAACACTAAATAAATGGGACCGAATTGTCAGGGACCGAATTGTCCTAGGACCGAATTGTCCGGGACCGAATTGTCCGGGACCGAATTGTCCGGGACCGAATATTCGAATGTTCTAGAACATTAGTAGAGATATTTGTTATGGTACTGTAGCTAGTGTTATTTACTTGCTAGAATTTTTTGAAATTTTAAAAATACTGTATTTTTGTTATTTTTTGTTATTGGTAGTGTTCGAGAACATTATTATATATTATTTATTAAGGTGTAGCTAGTGTTTTTTTTTACTAGCTAGCATTTCCTTGAAATTATAAAAACACTTGTGAAAACATTGATATTTCAGAATTAGGCCTAAACTGTTGCTGATTTGTATTAATTACCAACAATATTGATGGTATTATAACAGTCCCTGAATGAGATCCAGCTATTATCTAAGATAATAATTTAGGCTTGTTAACCAACCAACAACACATACAGTATACAATACGGTATACATACGCAATATATAAAAAAAAATCAGTTTTAAACATTTTAAATACATACTATTACTAGCTAGTAAATAATTCACAAGCTCCATAAAAACACCATGTAGCTACCATAAATAATAATGTTAACAAAAATAAGTATTTTTTTTTTATTAAAAAAAAAATACTAGCTAGTAAAAAAAACACTAGCTATCATATAATAATATCTATTAAGGTTCTAGAACATTCACCATTATATAGTACCAATTAAATTTGGTCCCGGACAATTCGATCCTGGACAATTCGGTCCCGGACAATTCGGTCCCATTAATATGCATGTTTTGTGACCGAATTGTCAGTATCCGGACAATTCGGTCTCGGATAATTCGGTCCCGGACAATTCGGTCCCAAAATACAAAATTAATGGGACCGAATTGTCCGGGACCGAATTGTCCGGACCGAATTGTCCGGGACCGAATTGTCCTGCTTCCGTTACGTTTTGATCCAAAAGTAGGATGGCTAACACTCCCGCTAGAGGGGTGTTAGCTAGAGTGCTGTAAGGACAGCAGATTACGTTTCGAGCCAGAGGGTAAGGCTTCCCGCTAGGGGGCGCAGATAAACTGTAAGAGAGAAACTGTCGACAACCTGGTGATTATTTACAAACGTTAGGCCTATACAATATCTCTATTTATTATTGCGTAGCTACACATATACATTTTCTCAGCTGATTTTTAGGCCTACATATTAGGAATCCTTGTCACGCAACTTTTATAATGATAAGAAAAAATCGCTACTAATGTTGAATAAAGAATGGCGGCGATATGGAGGGTGAAACTTCGTAAAAGATACTTTTTTAAAACGCCTATAAAAAAAATTGAAAGCAAAAATAATAAAATCATGGTTCAGTCGTAACATTGACGGACATTGACATTTTATAAAAATTTGCAGAAAAATGTGGGCCGCGGCGGACACGGATCCCCATTCCGCGAATGTCCGCTGGGGGCGCACCGACGTTACCTAGCAACGAGATCGCATGACGTTGGAACACCATGATGACACACTCCGACCGCGACATTGTCACGGACTGTCGGGGTCACGCCCCAGTGGCGCAGCCATAGGGGGGGACGGGGGGGGGGACACGTCCCTCCCACTTTTCAGGTAGGGGGGGACACCATATCATAAGTCCCCGGCACTTTTTACACTTTGTATATACAATTTAAAATTCAAATAATCGTAACAATCTCTGATCAGGTATTACAGTATAACTATTAACTCCTACGTACATTTCAATCCCTCCCAACCCTATCGCATATTTCCAAACACCATGAACTGATTTTGCACTGATAATATAAGTCAAAGACAAAGTCTGATAATATAAGGTGTATTTTCATATCCCCACAATTTCGTCTTATATTGTTTTCGTTAGAATAACTAAAACAAATTTATTGATAATTAAATTTTTTGTTAATTCAACCCGCCTTCGCTTTTAATCGTATAGACGGTTTGTTGGTAACGATAACGAATGGCGTGAGTGAAAATAAAGCCACTCGGATCATCACACTGTAAAGTGCTACTTTACACATCATCACACAGTAAAGTGCTACTTTACACACAAGTATGTAAATAGTTATTACACACAAGTATGTAAATAGTTATTACACACAAGTATGTAAATAGTTATTACAATTTTCGCATCCTTCGCCTTGAGGAATAATTTGCACTTTTTCGCTTTAACTTGACTGACTGAGGTCGGGATTACTGAGGTTATGACGTTGTTATAATTTCTGAAGATGACGTTGTTGCAGGGAAACTAAATAATGTAATAAATTCAGAAATTTTCAAAAGGAATATCTGAGATATGGCAGTATAATGGGCTTTGAAAGTTACATATTTTGCGTTGAGCTGCGTTGGAGTCCATTTATTCTACATTCAAATATGTAACTTATAAAGTAGCTGGGCAACAATACAATACCAACCAAATTCAAATGTTTTTACATATTTGGAATCCATCATCCCGATCTTTCGTTCTCCACCAACGAATCACTTTAAGGTTGAAGAATAATTGAGTTGCAATTGGTTCAGACGGTTCCAGATTTTCACTTTGCGGTCTAAATTTTATTGTAATTGTATATCTGAAGAATTTTTTTTTTAATTTCTCAATAGTAGTAATCAACTGTAGAGTTGTCCTTGTATAACGCATAACGTATAAATGCATTTACACTTCGACCCTTCTCCAGTGATCACCGCCTTATTGTGGCCAAGGTAAGACTTAGTCTGCGTGCTAGCAGAACAACGAAATCTGCCTTACCGCGGCATGACTGGTCCTCTCTGTTGCAACAGCCAAGTGTGAGATCCAGCTTCACACTGCAGCTGAGCAACAGGTATGAGGCTCTTGCCTCTGAGGCGGCAGATCACTGTGAGGGCTATACTGCCTTTACAGAAGCAGTTAAGTTAGCAGCTGCAGAAACAGTTCCTGTATACCCTCGCAACAGGAAAAGGGCCCCCTGGACTGACAACAAAATTCAGAAGTGCCGAAACGACCTTCATAAGGCGCAGAAAGAGTCCCGACTCAAACAGACTACAGCGGCCAAGAATGCAGTTAAGGCTGCATATAGGTCCCTGAACAGGCAGTACTCTGTTAATCTACAGGAGCTAATAAACCAACAGGTTGATGCCATCAATGATGCTGACGACAGCAGGCAATCATCCCAGGCATGGAAATCAATCAATCTGCTTACTGGGCGGAAAAGCCAACCAACCACCAAGGTTAAGGCTGAATCACCAGCCGATCGCCTCAATGGTTGGAAAGCCCACTTTGAAAAGCTCCTCAATAATGACAGGGTATTGCCTGATAACTTTATAGAAGTAAAAGTGTCTGAGTCTGTACTCCCAGATATTCCCATTGGCGATATCTCCTTTGCAGAAGTGAAGGCTGCTGCAAAGAGCATTAATAATAATAATAATATATATATTTATATAGCGCTAATACCAAAATAAGACATTTAAGCTCTAAGCGCTTTTATTTCTAAAAATGAGTCCAGGTACCAGTTTTTAAAATAATCCAAAGATTAAATCACTTAGCGATCTACTAAGGTGAGTTCAGTTAAAATAAATACTTGATTTAAAAAACTTTAAAAACGCGCAGCAGGAGATAGGTAATTACTAATTACAATTATAAATTCGACGATGAATCCTCCCTTTCACGATTGGTATTCTTCAATGAAGTGGTGTGTCTTAAGACGCGATTTAAATAGTGTTAATGAGTTAATGTGCCGCAATTCACTCGGGAGTGCATTCCAGACTAGTGGGCCCGCAATAGAGAATGCTCGGCGTCCATAGTTGATAAGATTATATCTCGGGACAGACAATAAATTAGCAGATCCAGATCGCAAATCACGAGGTGGTTCATATCTATTGAGAAGATCCGTTAAATATTGTGGTGCTAGGCCATGCAAACATTTAAAAACAGTCATTGCGATCTTGAAGTCGATTCTACGCTTAACTGGCAACCAATGTAATTGCTTTAAAACTGGTGTAATATGATCCCTCCTACCGATTTTACATAGTAACCGCGCAGCACAGTTTTGGACGTATTGTAATCGCTTTATGGACTTATTGGATAATCCGAAATAAAGAGCATTATTGGAGTCCAATCTAGATGATATCAATGCGTGAATTACTGTTTTAAGATGGTTTTTAGGTAGGTATAACTGTATGCGCGACAAGTTTCTCAGTTGATGAAAGCAACTACGAACCACATTAGAGATTTGTTTATCAAACATCATATGTTGATCGACAACAAAGCCAATATTCCGTGCAGAGGAAGTATTAAACACCTGGTTATTTTCAATATGCAAACTTTGAGTTGGCACTAGTTGGGAGAACTTTGACTGACATACTATGAATTCTGTTTTGTCAGGGTTCATCTTCATCCAGTGTCTAGTCATCCATTGCTTTACTTCAATTATACATTTTTCACTTAACAGTATCGCATTAGACAAGTTTTCACGCTTGAACGAAATATATATTTGTGTATCGTCGGCATACAAATGATACCCAAGACCATATCAAGCATTAAGACCAATCGTGCCAGTGGAGTAGATGGTGTTCCCCCTGAGGTCTTTAAAGTACCTGAGTGTATAAAGCTCATCTATCCCATCATAGTAGACATGTACCGAACAACAAGAGTCCCACAAGAAATGAAAACAAATAAGTTGGTGCCAGTTCCCAAGAAGGGCAACCTAACACTCTATGGTTCTTTTCGGGGAATCTCATTGATCTCGATTGCTGCAAAGCTATACAATAGGATTCTATTAAATCGCATCAGGGATCCCATTGAGAGACTGCTCCGTGGAAATCAGAATGGGTTCCGTAAAGGTCGTGGGACCATGGAGCCCATTTTGGCACTTAGAAGGATAATTGAAGAATTATCAAAAAAGAAAGACAGGCATCTGGCTGTTATCTTTGTTGACTTCTTCAAGGCCTTTGATTCAGTCTCTCGCTCACGTATGTTCAGCATACTTTCATTATATGGGATTCCTGATGAAATTATTGCAGCAATCAGATCAGTATACGATGGTTCGACAACATTTGTGTCTACTGTTGACGGTGACACAGAACCATTTGAAGTGTTATGGGGCATCCTCCAAGGAGACACACTTGCACCATTCTTGTTCATTATTGTGGTTGACTATGTTCTACGCATGTCCTTAGATCATCATAAAGATGATGGGGTGATGATAACTCCACCTACTGGCTCCAGAAGTCGAGGAAATCCTGCCAAGTACCTAACTGATCTAGACTTTGCTGATGAATTAGGAGTACTCTCAGAATCATTAGAGGGAGCCCAACGGCTCCTCAGCTCATTAGAACATGCTGCTTCTAGTGTTGGTCTTTTTATTAATTCCAGAAAGACCAAAATTCTGACCGTTAACTTTGAAAGTCCTCAGCAAGTCTCTGATCGGATGAGCATAAGCTCAAAGGATGGTATGCTTGAGCATGTGGACGACTTCTGTTACCTGGGATCATGGATCCGGAAGTCAGGTGAGGACCTTCGAATACGTAAGGGAAAGGCATGGGCAGCCTTGAATAGGCTTTCCAGGATTTGGAAGTCACCGAGAATTAATCGGAAACTTAAGGTCCGATTATTTAGAGCAGCAGTAGTTCCAGTACTCCTCTACGGGAGTCCATGCTGGGCTCTAACTGCTGAGGACACCAAATCTCTGGATGGCACATTCACAAGAATGCTACGCCGGGTTCATTGTGTCAAGTACAATGCACACATCTCCAACCAGACACTATATAACATTGGAGGTGTCTCATTGGTTCCCCCAAGCTTGACACTAGAACAAAATCGCCTCCGCTTTGCAGGACATTGCTTTCGCCGTGAGGACCAGCCAGTGCATAATCTTGTACTTTGGCAGCCTCATGGAGTGAATAAGCATGGTGGACAGCCCATGACTTTCTTGAGACGCATCTTAAAGGACACTGGCCTTAAAGATGCGGATGATCTAGCAAATGTCATGGGTGATAGGGAGTTGTTGCGGTGCAATTTTGTTGACAAGCCGGCACAGCATTCTTAAAAATGCAGCTGCAATGCAGCATGCCGATCCTAGTAGTGTATAACGCTTATTTCTATCTTTTAAACACCTTTTTCAAACGCTTGTAGTTAAAGAATGAAAGCGAAAATAAAAATTTTGGCTCTCCCAAGGAGGAGGAGGGAGGTGAAACTACCGATGTTTCAAATTTTAAGATTTGTAAAAAAATTTTTTTTTTTTGGGGGGGGGGGGGATCATGCCGACCCTAAAATTATTTTATCCCCCCCCCCCCCCCCCCAATTTTGGTTACGTGGCTGCGCCCCTAGGTCCGTGTCATCAGAAAATGACACTATATTGGGTCAGATAATCGAATACAAAGTAATTCAAGTAGATCAAATGTTATACACCATGTCCTGGCATATAGTGTCGTTACCTGCCCCCCCCCCCCCCCCTTAAAAGTTTTCTACAAATCTGAATCAGAGTACAGTACATGAAATTTGAAACAGAGACAGTTTCACCCCCCAGAATAATTTTTCGCTTTTATTCTTTAGCTACAAGCGTATGAAAAATGTTTGTGTCTAATTTGAAAAATATATTGCAACAGTTCGAACGCATTTATATTATAATTCAGATTTAACTGATGTTAACTGACTCACACCATTAGTTGGGGCGAGCCACGTAGTGAGCTGGTACCAGCACACCCTCATTCCAATTGGTTTGGCGGTGACGTCTTGGTAATCAGGCGATGCACTCACTGATAATCCATTCGAGGTGCCGCTAGAATAAATAGGCATCGCACATTTTAGTTTGTCTTACATAATCCGGAATCCCGCATTAACTGAAATTATTGAAGTGAAGATTGAATCCAACACAGGTCAACCAACAACGGAGAGAAATGGGAAAGAACGATCATTGAAAATTAATAATTAACAATAATTATTTATTATTAATAGTAAAATAATAAAACTCATTCATTATATATTTACATAATTATAATTTTAAAAATATGTTACAAAATTTTCCAAATATTAATTTATATCCCGAGATATTTGATAATTCAGCAACCAAAATATAATAAAAGACCTTATAAGCGGGATAACTTCAAAGGAGCACCATATAAGGATTTAACATCTGTTTGAACTAAACCGAGTATTTGGTTATAATAACCAGAAAGTGATTGCGATTTTGAGCACATTGAGCGCATAAACACCAATAATTTATAGACTTTATCGAGTTGTAAATCCAACATTAATTTATTCATATAACCCGTGACAAACACAACATCATCGGTATCCAACTCGGTGTCATCGTTCAACCATTCGGAGAGTAACGATTTAACTTCCTCTAGAGTTACCCTCCCGCAAAGACTTATATCCGCCCCGCTACACTCAATAACATCGGATGGTGGTGGGGTGCGAGATTGGGACGCGTAACCAACAGAAACTATAGGTGAGTTGGGACTATCAGTTACGTAACTCTTGGTAACCGTTTGTGAGGGTGGAAGTAAGTTTCCAGATGAATCGGACTCATCGATAATAATAAGTTCTACTGGGGAGGAGGTGGGTGTATGTGGGTAATGGAGGTCCTCTGGGTAGGTGGAGGGGGTTGATTTACCTGGGGGCGCGGTAGGTGGTAATATTAATGGGTCTGTGGCCGCTGTAGATCTCCGTTTACCGCGGTCTACCCCATCGGAGTCGCCCCGTGAACACCGGCAAGGTATGTGCGACGGTCCCCCCGCCGTGCCCCCCTGGTGGGGGCAGTCGGCGGAGGCGAACCACAGCTTGGGCTCTGGGGCCGACACCACATTGGGAGTTGGTCTAACAGACGGCGCCGCTGCAGCGGGTTGTGGCGCCGCCACCTGAGTGGCGCTTCTAACAAAGAATTTATCTATCGAATTAACCGCGTCTAACCGTTTAACCGATTTGTTGTTATTCACCGGGAATTGGAGTCGAGTCAACTGGATCCCCATTCCGCGAATGTCCGCTGGGGGCGCACCGACGTTACCTAGCAACGAGATCGCATGACGTTGGAACACCATGATGTCACACTCCGACCGCGACATTGTCACGGACTTTGATAAATTATCACAATGACCGTGGCCTAAATACTTTAACGTTGCCGCGGGAGCATCTGGGGATTTTACTTTCAGTTTCAAAGTGAAACTTTCCCCTTTAACTTTGGCCTTCATGGCTCTATCGTAAAGTTCCTCGCACATCTCCCTAAGGAATGACTCGACTTCCTTCAATTCGGAGAAACGCATTCCGTAGTTTATCTCGACCCCGATGGACTTCCTTTTCTGGACAAACTGCAGACGCCGATCATCGATTCCGCGACAGTGTTGGTGCAATGCCGTGGCCGTCCGGGTTCCAACCAGCTCCCGGAGACGAGTTTCCGACACTGCTGCGAGTTGGGCGCAGTTCGAGACTCCGAGTTTAGCGACGAGAGTGGCTCCGACACCGGGGAGATCGGCGACCGCAACCCCCGACATAAACTCAGTCTCACCTCCGTTACACACAGCGTAGCAACCGTTGGGCTTCGCGCGACGGGTCGCTAAGCGCGCGAGCAGCGGGTTGGGGCCAACGCCAGCGGAGGCCCGACACCCGGTGGCTACGTAGACTGACTCCCTGATCTCATCGACAATGCGAACTGGAACGAGTTTAACCTCCTCAACGATCCCGGATATATCAAGGAAGGCTTCATCGCAACTAACCGCCTCTATATTGCGAGTAAACTCGGAGAGAACGCGATAAAACTTATCCGCAACGCGTTGGTACTTATCAAATAGATACGGGATCGGTTGCAGCTGTGGACACAACTTCATGGCATTGCCCATTAGCATACCGTTTCGGACACCGAAGGCGCGGGCTTCATAGCTGCACGAAGCGATCTCCGCGTAGCTGCCGTGCCCGCCCCTAGCAGAATGCGTGACAGCGATGGGGGTACCCCGGAGATGGGGCGAATCAAGGAGGCCGACGGACACAAAGAAACTGTCTATGTCGATGTGCACGATGCAAGGCTGGTCTCCGTATGTATTGTACGAGGGAAGAGATCCAGGAAGATTGCTTACAGAATCTGGGGTTTCATCTACCAGCATTTCATATCTTTCTGAAACACATTGTAACCGCTTCACTCCAGGGAATTCCGTATTTCCGTTCATATGAATCTCAGACACAAAATCTTTGAAGTAAGAAGACCAGGTTGAGATGTGGTGGAGGCGGGACTTGGCGAAGTATTCACGTATAAAGTTCGGATCGCCGGCTTTAAGACTAGTCGCTACAGTATCTTCATTTGGGGAAGTTTTATGATGTGCTGAAGTGCTGCTAGTGGTGGTGTAGGTGTGGGGGCGTAAAGGAGAAGTATAATTTGTAGTGTTCGTGTCAGTAATCTTGCAGTGCGCTTGTAATATTGTTATTTCAGTTTTTGGGATAGAAACTGCAGCTCCAGTATTTTCAGTGTCATTGCGATAATTACCTTTACATTGAAGTTTTTCATCGTTAATTTCATTTGCCTGTTTAGTATTATTAGAAGTCATGTGACTTTCCAAGCCAGGTGGAAAATATAGCTTGGTTTGATGTTTGTCACGGTTTCCGTATAATTCGTAAAGTTTATAATCAAGAAGAACCCCCCGTTTGATGCTGTCAGTAATCCAATCTGGTCTGACAACTTTTTCATTTGTAAGTTTGTCACTTTTAGACTTTGGCAGATTAACTGCAATAATATGGGTGACTTTAGACTTTGTATAATAATGAATGTATTGGCCCCCATTTTGTACCATCGCCAATCTCAACTGATCCGATGACGGGTCAGTATAACCATCCACCCAGATACTAATTCCTTTAAATAGCTCGGAGTGGGAATCCCGATCAGATTCGAACTGGTGGGAGAGTTTGCTGATCTTAGCTCGCATGTAGGAGCCCCAATCGGAAGGGGTCTGCGGAACATCCTTACTGGTAGATTTACTTTGTTTGACAACTACTTCACTATCAATATCTACCGGTACTTTTATTGTACCGGTATCTTCTTCCATGTTACTGTTTGACTAACAAATTATTTCCATATTTTTTATCATTATTTTCCAATTTTCATTTCCATATCACATCACAAATCTGATGTGATAGTACGGTACCACTATAGGTAAACACGTCTAGTATGCCAGTATGCCTACACTAACAGACAGACAGAACAGCCTACTAAATGACTGCTACGCTATGCTATAACTGTATAACTGACAACCACATGCTAGCATGCAGACATGTACTATACCATAACTGCCTAATGTATAAACTATACAACGTAGCAACGTACTGACGTAGGCTTACGCTTACCGATACAAACCAGCAAACTGATAAACATGATTTGATTTTTTAGATGTGATTGTGAACCAAAACACACCCTGATGTGCTGATAGCATACGTCTACATATTATACATGGTATTACTGTATTATACACATACAAAACTTTATAAGTAGGCCTACCCCCCCTACCCTACATATCTACCTACCCTACGTAGCGTACTATAAGTCAGTAAGTCGTTAAGTAGTTTGAAACTAAAAGACTACTACATGCTACAGTACTACAGTTACAGACTACTGCTGTACTGTCAGTCCGTTACTGTATGCGTAGCGTAGACTGGTAGAAGGGTATGCATAGAGCATACACCAGTACACCTTAACAGTCATTATGATACAGTGATATCATGCTGGTGATCTGTTTGCCACAGTCATCAAGTCTGCACGTGTCATGCAGCAGGCGGACAGGCCGGGTTGCTGGCCCTGCCTGACATGGTCAGGATGTTTTTTGTTTACAAAATATTTAAATTTGCCGCCTTTTGCATCCTACTGTACTAGGCCTCCTGCAATTGAATATTATTCTAATCTATATTTATGGGGGAGTCCGTGCGACTGCGACCTATAAACTTAGCTTAGCATAACAGAGTGAGACGGTTATTATATTACATGATATAGTATGAGATAAATGATACATATATATCGTGTAATAAATTTGAGATTTTATCATCATCACCACGGTTACGTTTTGTTTAAAAATAAGCACTAGATGATAAAAGAACGTTAAAAACAAAGAAGAAGAAAACGTTTACTAAAACAGACTCAAACTTACTGTAATTAAAATCCGGGTGGGCAGAACTTGTGGTGGTATCCATAAATCTCAGTAGGTCCGGTGTGGTCAACATCGATGAGGATGGAGGATGTGGAAGCAAACTTACTCACCTTTATCTTCCAGTAAAACTTTCATACACCGCCGATACAAGAGGGTCATGTGTTCCTAAGTTGGGATATCGAGAACTTCGCATCCATAGCTACTGTGTTAAAAGTTGCGGCAGTTTTAAAAGCAGGTTAAAAAAATTACTTCCTCAACCCTTATTTAAAAACTGATATTTTGTTTTGTTTTATTGCCCTACCAATTATTACTTTTCTTAGTACTTACATTTTCCTGATATATTTTTTTCAATTCATAGTTGTAGCGCAATATGTTTGTTTATGTTGTGTATGGTGGCTTAAATAATGGGATCTCCTGTGTCAGCCACCACTCACGCCTACTGTAATGCTTAACTACTTAAAAATATTTAGTTATCTTAATTCTTGTTATTGCGTGCATTGCGTGTGAAAAATAGAAATAGCTGATAGCGTAGAGAGAGCTGAGAGATTACTGCAATCCAAAGCTTGAGTCTAGGGATAGTGAGAGAGTTGTACTTTATTATTTTCATTATTATTCATACATGACAGGAAATACTGACAGTACAGCACTACGTTAAAATGTCAATATAAGTAATTAATTAGTTAATAATAGATATATTATTATATATTGAACGGTGATACAAACCACAGACCATATAAACTATCAAACGGCGATAAATGGTGCAAGAATTAATTAATCAATTAGCAGATATGTGATTTAATAGTTCTGAAATTTCATCTTGTGAAATATTATCAACATTGCTTATACGTAACCGACAATCAATTAGTTCTTGACAAAATTCTAACTTCCACCTACACTCTGAAGGACAAGGGGCGTAACTAACTGTTCGCGCTTTTGAAGACCTTTAGCAGTTTAACCTGCCAAAATTTATATGTCTTTTAGTTAATTAAAACACCTTTAGCATACGACAATATTTTATGCTAATAAACAAAACATTACCCGAAGTCAGCCCATGCGCGATCATTCACCCGATGGATCTACACCCGGGAGGCTGAATTCGGCTGCTTAAATTTTATTATTGCAGTGTAAGGTTGCAGTGTAAACTTACTGTATTATTCGATTGATCGTTATTAATTAATTTCTGACAGATATTATTGGCTTTCGGGAAATATTAACAGTTCCTTTAGGACGTGGCGCTCTATCTATTTAAACAGAACTAGGACTTATACTAAACGCAACGATACTGCTTATGATTAAAGTATAAGGCGCATTCTTTAGGAAATGCTTTGTTACCAATCACAATCATACACACTATTCTGCCGACCGTCAGTAAATTTGATCACACATAAAGAGAGCAGCAATTGACTCATGTAGGGTCTGCTAAATAACATTAGATTCAATACACACCACATTAATATAAATCGCAATTGTTATATATAGCCTGTCTCTCTAACCTGTAGTGTATCAAGAAAATTGGGAAATTTGGGTGATTTATCAGTATTCTCCAAAGAGCAATATTTCCATCAACAAATAGATACAATTAATAACTGACGGTAAATAACAGTACAAACAATATGATTAATAGTGAGTTAATTAGATCAGATAAGATTGATTGATTAGTTGATTAGATAACAGTTTATACTTTCGATAATTTAAGCAGTTTTACTAGAGTTCTTCCCAAAAGGCCGGTGTTATGGCGAAAATGGGAACACAACAACAGAATCATATAAAATCATATGACTACTTGACTATACGAGGATACCAACCACCCTTATTCCCCGAAGCTCCCGTCCAACACAGAGGATGAGCAGTGAGATAGGAAATTCAGTTCAGTAGCTCTGGGATAGGTCGAAATCAACGCCCACTCAAATTCTATTGGCCGACACGGACAGCAGGGCTTAGGCAACCTCCCTAGGCTGGTTGGCCGATTAAACTGAGCCCAGATACCTCCGTACAGCA